>DWQQ01000485.1:0-11346 GCA_018244775.1 Oxynetra roscius flavomaculata
TTTTTTTTCAAACGCATGTTTTAGTGGTGCCTCCCCAGTCTCCGGCCAACGGTCCGCACTCTTCTCTTTTTGTTTCCTTTTTTATATCATTGTACTGCGACTGGGGTTTTGTTTTAGGATTTTATTTTGTGAATCCTTAAAGTGGCAGTCAAACGAGAGTAGCGTTGGCATCGGAATCGTCTTTTATTTATTTTTTATCTTTTCACAGGAGCGGAAGTCGGTGCTGTGCTGACATCTGTTACTGCAAACGACGTTGACTCGTATCCAGCTCTTAAATATGCGATTGTACCAGAGGACAATACATTTTCGATAGACAGATATAGCGGGAAAATCGGTTTGAACAAACCGCTGGATTTTGAGACAAAACAAATTTACGAAATCAATATTACTGCATCTGATAGTGAGCACATTGCAAAAACTACTCTGACGATCAAAGTTACTGATGTCAACGACAATAGTCCTGTTTTTGATGAAATATCGTATAACAGGGTTCTGCCAGGTACGCTTAAATAATTAACATTTTTAATTGTCCATGTACTTATACAAAATATTAGCTAAATACGTATGTACCTACTTACATATGTATGTACTTACATATGTATGTACTTAGGCCCTAGATGCCTTATTGTTGGTTAAATATTTTATGAGAAAATACTTTAAGATATACACTTATAAAATAAATGCAAGTATTTTGTAAGTTATCAGCTATGATTCTATCGACTGCATGTATAATATATTATATTCTAATATATTATATAACATTAAACTATGTTTATAAGTCTCATTTATCACCGTTTAATATATACATTTCAGAAGGCACGGGTGCTTTAGAAATCGGCGTAGTTAGTGCCAAAGATCGAGATAGCGGTGAAAACGGGAAAATTACGTACCATATTCTCAATGTCAATCCTGGCTATTACATAGATAGTATCACCGGTACACTATTTGTGAACTATAGTGCTTTGCCAGCTAACCACAGAGATGTACAATTAGCTGTCGTTGCAACCGACAATGGGAAACCGAATAGGACTTCGGTGGCATCTGTGAGGATTAGTACGGGAGCGTCAGCTGAAATCAAACCTTTTATCGGACAGGACACTTACAGGTAATTATAAGTTTCGGCTTCCGTTATGTCCCCAATTTCGTTCATACTTATTTTTAATTTCAATTAGTCGCCATATCATATGGTCAAACCTGTTTATTGTTCTATTGTTGAACATGGGCGTACTGACATTGTGAGAAAATTTAAGGCTATAGTCCACCATGCTAGACTATTGTGCATTGGCTACTTTTATGAGTTAGAGTACATTGTGGATAACATTCAAACAAGCGTGTTTTCTTAGAATGTCTTCTTCCATCGTTATAATATGACACGATATTTATTTTAAAAGAGGCAGGAAAATTGAGTAATTTTCAGATCAGTACAACGTATTCCAGCTCGGAACCTGCAAAGTGGGAGGCTAAATTATAAACCACTAAGTTATCACTGATTAAAATTAAGTTGATATTAAACCTGTATTTTAATATGCTTAGTATATGGTATTCAGTAGATTTAAATTTGCTTTTTCAGGATCACCGTTAATGAAGACACAGAAAAAGGTTCTTCACTGCTTCAGATCGGTGGAATCAATGACGTTCTTAAAAAATACAATCTCGACTTTCACATCATATCTGGCAATGAAGGGGATTCTTTCGATGTAACGACTGAAGGAGCTCTGATCCTTGTAAATAAACTGGACAGAGAAGTACAGGATTCTTACGTTCTTGGCCTAGCTGCCGTTGAACAGGGCAAAATATTGTCTTACAATCAGAATAAAACATCTATTATTATTTACGTGACCGTAGCTGACGCCAATGACAATACCCCAATGTTTTCCGTGAACGACTTTGAACTGACTGTTAGCGAAGATGTTAAAATTGGTTATACTCTAACTCAGCTATCTGTGACTGATGCCGATTTATACGGAACACCTAATGCAGCAATCGTTTTCAATATCACATCTGGTGATGATGAAAATCTATTCTTTATCCATCCCACGACAGGTGCTTTAACTGTGAACAAAAGCTTAGACTATGACCGGGGGAATACAAAATATAAGCTAATTATAGTTGCCTGTGATCAAGGAATACCATGTTTATGTAATGCAGTATATATAATAGTTGCTATTATTGATGAAAATGACAACACACCTACGTTTCCGGTCAATGAATATTTTGAAACGATTGCTGAAAATGAAAGAGTTGGTACTTCTGTATTTACGGCAAGAGCAACTGATCTAGATCGAGGCAGATACGGAGAACTTAACTATACCATAGTACCAACTTCTTCAAATTATAATAGAAACGATGATTCCTGGAAGATGTTCCAAGTAGATTCTTCTACAGGATTAGTAAATACAAATACCGTATTCGACTACGAACAAAAAAATAAATATGAGTTTTCGATAAAGGCTTCAGATTTAGGAGGAAAAAGTTCAACTGTCAAAGTACGTATAGACCTTGAAAGTAGAGATGAGTTCTACCCACAGTTTACACAGAAAACTTACAATTTTGGAATTCCTAAGCTAGGACCTTTACCTGCAGGGTATATTATAGGACAGACTACAGCAACAGATAGAGATAAAGGCATCGATGGAAGAATTGTATACCAACTCTCTACTTCGCATTCATATTTCAAGATTAATAGAACCACTGGTGTCATTATATTGAAGAAGAAAGTTGAATCAGTATCAAACCTTTTTGGTTCAGATAAATCCATAAGCTTAGTTATAACAGCAAGTTCAGGAAGGCAAGGCTCTCTTACAAATAAAACTGCAGTAGAAATACTTTTAGATCCCCTAGCGGTTGTTTCAGATAATGCAAACCAATTGAATGATACAACAGTGGCTCAGAATAGTGGGCTTTCAGACTGGGCATTAGGTTTGCTAATCGCATTTATCTTTATTATTATTATTTTTGCGGCCGTGTTCCTATTCTTGCATATGAAAAACAAAAGGCATAAGAAAGTTAACAAACCTGGACTAAGTTCGGAAGGGGTTGGTGCCACGAATAGTTACGTAGATCCGAGTGCATTTGATACTATTCCAATACGTAATACTGGAACCGTTAGCGCAACAAATCAATTTGCTCCTCCTAAGTATGACGAAATTCCACCATATGGTGCTCACACTGCTAGTTCTAATTCTGGGGCAGCCACTACATCCGAATTGTCTGGTTCTGACCAATCAGGATCAAGTGGACGAGGATCTGCAGAAGATGGAGAAGACGGGGAGGATGAAGAAATTAGAATGATAAATGAAGGACCACTACAAAGAGAATCCGGTATTCATAGAACAGCTAACGGAGTTGACGACGATAACTTATCTGATGTTTCAGTTCACAATACTCAAGAATACTTAGCAAGACTTGGTATTGTGGATACCGGAACTGGTGGTGGTGCTTCAACGTCCTCAAGGAGATGTTCAGACAATGTTGGAAATAAGGATACCATGTTGCACCATGGACCCATTGACTCAATGCATATATTTGATGAGGACGGTGCACATGAAAATGATATAACGAATTTAATTTATGCGAAATTAAATGAAGTGACAGGTAGTGAAAGAGCGAGCAGTGCAGATGAAGCAAGTGCAGCTGTTGATAGAGCAATGGCTTTAGGTGCTTTTCCAAGTGCGCCAGGAGAAAATACAGCTGTACCGACTGCTGGACCTTCAATGACTGGTAGCCTTAGTTCTATAGTTCATTCTGAAGAAGAATTAACAGGTAGTTATAACTGGGATTACTTACTCGACTGGGGCCCTCAGTATCAGCCATTAGCGCACGTATTTTCTGAAATTGCTCGGTTAAAAGATGATGCTGTATCATTGCAAAGTGGAAACAGTGGTGCATCTAGCGCTAAAAGTAAAGGGCCGTCTATATCGGGCGGGAAAAGTGTTCCACCCCCATTGTTAACTACAGTAGCTCCTAGGAGTTGTCCGGCTCCATCTTTATCATGTAGACAGCCACAACATTTATTACCTAGATCGCCTATAAGTCATGATGTTCCTGGTGGTTTCTCAGCTGCCGCCGCCATGTCTCCATCTTTCTCACCTTCTCTATCCCCTCTTGCCACTAGGTCTCCATCGATGTCCCCATTAGTCGGACCGGGCTTGCCACCTGCACCGGCAAATAGAAAACCTCCCCATTCTACTATGAGAATATGAAAATAAACTAACAAATTTAATTTCTAGTATTGTAATTGTATATACGTATGCATCGACTGTTTGCCTTCAAGTATTGATGTAGCAATATTTATTGATTACCGATGTAATCGGTTTAGTTTCATTGTATTTTATCATATCATTTTGTGCATGTTATATGTAAAACTTACCGCCCTGGATATGCTCAAAGTGATTTATTAAGCGCTTATTACCGATTTTACGGTAAATGTACATATGTAACGTCTTCATTCGGGTTCTAACTTTAACTGTAAATATTAGATTGTATATTTTAGTGCATTGTATAATATAAAATGAAGACTGCCATGTTATTTGTACTTTAAAAACAAACGAATCAGCTTTACCGTAAGCTATAAGAATATTGTTAGACTTCAATTTACGTGTTAGCTTTACTATTTACTTACTCATACTTCCATTTGTAATTGTATACATGAAATAGTCACAAATTATAATGTGATTCATTACTAATAATGTGAATTATGTTTAAGTCATAAGTCGGTGCCTTCTTATAAAATCTGAATTGATATACATTCATACATATACATATTTAATCATATTTTCATGTACTGTGATTTCGTCTTAGTATCGGAATATGTCCTAGGTATTCTGTTGCGTGTAAATTGATACATGAAAACTTATAAATAGTATTATTAATAAATTGTTTCTCCGAAATGTATCAATTTATTGACAACGATGTGTAAGCAAATGTGTAAATAATGTAAGTGTTAAGTTCCAAAATATTGTTTCTGACACGTTTTTGCAGAAGAATAAATAAAAATGTTTAATTTTTTTTTCCATATTTTTTGTTTTATTTTTCACGTACATTATACATATGCATTAACGATCGCTCGTGCGTGGAAAGTTACAAAATAATGAACTATATATCACAGTTGGATCTAAGTCTACGTAAAGTGAATAATAATACATTGATTGCAATCGAATTGAATGTACGACCGGCAGTCAGCAGAAGGTGTGTTAGGTGTGTTACAACTGCATGATTCAGCGCTATTCGAGCTCGACTGAGGTTATAATGAGCAATATACACACATCGCTGCATCCATTATGCATTTTTGCTATACATTCGTAGGTACACTCCTTGATGTTGTAGTTATCGGCAAAATCGATCGTATGATACATTACTTAAATCTGTTATCACACATCACTGCTCCAATTAATTACAATGATTAATTTCTATGTATCGTATAAAAAAACTGAGATTTCTTTTGACTATTCAAAAAAGAGACGTTTTTTTTTTCTATATTTTGATACACATGTGTAATATGAAATTAATTATTTTGATAACGGTATGTGATCTTACATGTTTTTTTACTGCATTTCGATAATAATTATAAATGTAAACATATGTATACAGTAATATAAATATATGTATACAGATCCACATTATACAAGTGGATTTTAGTAGTTATTACAAACTTAACTAAAATACATATTACGAATATCGAATACAGTATAATATTACACATATATAGGTACGGTTAACATATTAGTTACTATCAGTAATATTTCTTATCATTTCTTAAAGGCCTCTTAAAATTTTTTTGCTAGCCCTACATAGATAGTACTACGTACCTTAAGCAAAAATGCATTTCTAATGATGACCTGTTATCAAAAAACGTAAGAATTTAAATTATTAATATTATTATCATTATTATGGAGTCTTGGTAAACCCATTCGGAATCGCCGGAACAACATTCAATCATGAATGCTTTAGTTATACAGACAATTGGAGACTTAAAAATAACGTCAAATAATACGCCTTCTCTCTTAACAAATTATACCGAACATTGGATGTTAATTTTCAAATACCAGTGAAATAGTTCTAAAAGGGCCATACTGCTGTAACGATTGGCATTCCTAATGAAATTTCGTTGAAACGATTTCGTTGAAAAAATTTATTTCACAAAGTTATTGTAAACGTTTAAAAACATCGAGCTTATTGTTCTAATTAATATAAAATTTCATTAGTAATACATACATAATATTAATAAGATTAGTTAACAAACTAACTAACAATGGACTTCGCAAATACGAACTAATGGATAAGGGACTAAATTGAGCGGTTAGATATGAGCTAATCGTTTCTAAAGCTACTCACATCGATATTTTTTTTAATATTAGATGAATAATAATTGACAATAAGTAAATCTAAATCGTAATTTTAATTAGCAACAGCGGCCTCGCGCGATTCCTTTTTATCGTATTGCTTATGCTGAGAACCGAATCACTAGAAGATATTTTCAAAGAATTAATGAATGCAGTAAGAGGCAAAAAAGCATACTGCGACTTATACGATTCCGGAGACACCGAAATATAGGCGATCATTTCTTTCAAAATATTTGATGTTCAGTTGTTTTAACATTACCACCAACAAGTCATATTAACGCGTTTGTTATTGGTTTGATACATACATGCATTAGAAGCACTGTACTGATATCCTTTGTGAAATATACTGATATCTTTTGTAAACTATACTGATAACACTATACTGACGGCACAACACTGACAGCACTATACTAATATCTATAGGACTTACTATCATTCCGTTTAATTTCACTCCATCTCACATAAATTTGTTTTTCCTCTTTAAGTGCTTAAGGTACAAAATGTTCATAACCACCACCTAATTAAGTATGACTGTTTAACTTTACACTCTCTATCCGAATACCTAAGAAAGAGTCTCTCGTTTATCTTATAATGTATATAACATGTGTATAATTTCTTCTCATCAAGATTAAGGCCCTAATGGTTGTCTTCAAAATTGTTTCCTATTCGATAACACGAATTCGATAACTAAGTTCCATGTTACGTAACTGTAAAATGTACTTCACTTTTTAGAAGAATATTTTCTTCGTTTTAGAAGAATAGTTTCTTCAATCCAGTTAATATCCGTACCTCTCTTATTACAGTCAGAAATACATTTTTCTCCTTTCGCAATAAACGTAAGCGTTTTATTAGAGTACAACTATCGTTTCCCTGGTTTACTGTTATTATTTGCTTTAACGAGAATCCCTATCACATCGATTAGACTATCTATCTATCTAAAACTCTTAGTATACAAGAGGCCCTGCATTCCAATAACGGGTGTTCAGTAAGAAGTGCTAAGAAGTTCATCTAAAGAAAAACCAGCTGATATGGACATTAAATAGCTAATTTGTAAAATCCAAAAATACACATAAACAAATTTTGGGAGACTCTAACATTGAAAGGTGGAAAAAATTCACTTTCATTTATTTTATACAAAATCTCTGCTTTTTAGAAACGAATGGATACTAATAACACATTAATTGCACTATTTATGTAATGGGGAATACACATGATGTAATTGCCACCTATCCTAAATGAAATTATCATAAAAAGGAAGGCTTACATTAAAATACTGACTTGTTTCTAATGCTAATATAACACGTAGAACTATTGATGCAAAAACTATGAATTAGGCAAATGCATATCAATTATGATTTCGTCGGAGGCTAAAGATTTCTTCAGAGATGTACCTTCTTCTACTTCTGTGTTCGGTGTTGGTAACAAGCCGTTCGCGACAGCCGGCTCCTGGGAAATAATAATTGTCACTCATACAAACGGAATATCTGCAATATTTCTTTTTAACTTATTATCAATACTTAATATTGAACTATTTGTAAATTAAACTCCGTGCTCTCTGCCTACCCCGCTAGGGACCTGGCGTGACGGTTATTTATTTATTCAATTTTTTTGTAAATGAAACTAAAGATATTAAAGTAATCGAAATAAATAACAAAAATATTGAAGTTTGTTTAAACTTGACTATTATGATCAATTGTAATAATAATTGAAACGTGACATTTAGTATTTTAAAAATATTTTACAAAAACAAAACCGACATGATTTAAAGCAAGCAAATTCTTCTTATATTTTTATCATCAAAACGAATACTGATTTGAAATAAAGTTTTACCATCGAAGCTGCATCGCAGGCCATCAGTTCGTTCTTGGACAAGTGTTCGACCACAGCAGCGGCGTAACAATCTCCGAGCATGTTATTGGTCGTTCGAACTCGGTCACTGAAACATTCAAGAGCTTCACGTGAACGATAGCACGACTACCTTATGGTAATACTGGTAAGAAACATCACAAATAAATAACAACAAATGCTGACAGTAACACCCATATTTTCAGAATAATAAAATTCTAAATTCGAATTTCGAAACTTATACCGAAAGTAACCCTCCCTTAAAAGTTATATCTGTTAATTTATGGCATTACCTAGTTGCTTTTGAATTATAAATGGCATATAGTTTTCCACATAATGACCGGCAATATAAAGGCTAATGAAGAGCACTTAATTCTTTTAACATAAGCAACAATTTCACATTTAACCTATTCACCCTTCAATTAGTAAGGAATGAACATAAACTGCTTTGGAAAAGATACATATATAATTTGTATTGTAACCGAACCTAACGCAGACGACTTTAATATATTCATAAATTTTAATATACTTACACCAGCCAATCAACAGCAAACAGTAGGGACACGTCGTGAGCTGGTGCGTCCACCGCAGCCAAGACTACGAGAAGCAACACCATGGCTGCCGATGGTACAGACGCTGATGACACGGACGCAGCTGTTGATGTTAAACTGGACAGCATATTGATTTGGTTAATAAATGAGCAACCAGCAATTTATATATATATATATGTATATATGTATATATGCCAATAAGACATAAAATAAACATAAATGAAAAGGTATTTTTGCCTTTTTATGAAATAATATGCTTATAAAAACCAAGGATCATATAACACATACATTACATGTGATCTTTTGTAATTAATTAATACACTTTTGAATTTTTGACAAATTTTAAGAAAAATAATGGGCCACTTAAATATGTTAAAATTGAAATAAATCTGAAATCACTGAACTATTTACATCTTATTTTAGAAATTTGATTGTAAAATTACCATAATTATCGTTATGAAATTACTATAACGTAGTCATTGTTCACTGTTCTACTTCATAAGCAGAATAAGGTAATATAATCTTATATATTTCTTCTACTCTACGTTGCTGATTGAACAGATAATAAAATTATACGTTAAGATAAACAGAAATTACAAATATACTGATGACTGCTTACAGTACAACAGAAACCACCGCATATTTTTGGATTTACATACGAGTAGATGTATCAACTATACTCGTATAACTCAGTATCGCCATAGCCGTCAATGGTAGGGCGAGATGGAAAACTAAATGGCTATTAAAGTTGCCAATGGGCACGCAACAGTCGCAAGTGTCCGCTGCTATTTATAGACATCTGCGACGGACCTCGAAATAGATTCCAGGAATGGGACTGTAAGTAGCATTAGACTAGTTCTCTAATTAGTATAGCTAAAAATAGTAATAGCGGTGGTACTTCTCCAGACGAACTGAAGGAATTTTGGTACACATTTGATACCACATAACATCAATACTAAGTAATATTTAAAAGACTCGATACATTAATGAACTTACAATATAGTAGCGAGTTGGGCGAATCCCAAATGCAAGTTGTTCATTTGACACACGAATACGCTGGCCACGGCCAGGAACAAGGCAGTGCCGTCCATGTTAATGTTGCAGCCGATGGGCAACACGAAGCGAGTGATGCGCGGGTCGATGCGGAGAGGACCCTCCATGGAGCGGAAAGTCACCGGGAGTGCTGCGGCTCTGAAAATAAGTTAATATAACATTATACGCAAATAAACCTGATAAGCCTATCGATTTATGAAAGAGAATGAAATTTGTTATTTAATTTTTTTTAAATATTTTTCTTATGAAATTATTATAATTGTAGTTTCCTGTAACATCCCGATATTGATGACGCGTATTGGTTCCGGATTGAAAAGATATCTTCCCATTTGACTCATAATAAATTGTATTATTATTGAATAAAAGAGTCAGTTTAAGCTTTCCTTTGAGAAGTCCTATATATCTTTAACAAACTCGTACATATAAATAAATATTACCTTTATTTAATGTAATATAATGTAGAAGATCTTTATCAGTCAGGAAACTTCATAATCTCGGGAGCAAAGGTGAAGCTTTGTCCACATAAAATTTCAAATTTCATGATTAAATTTCAGTACCCTATAAATGTCTGAATAATTTTTTGCACTACGCAAAACATTGGCACTGTTTTGTATTAAATACATTTGCCAATAACCGTAAAATATTTGAAAACAAAACATATCTGCCAAAATATTTTTTTCAGAAATCGTTCGTACGTATCTGTCAAGAAGCTCATTATCTTTTTTATTTATACTTTAATATAAAAATAAATAATAACAAAAACTAATAAGTAAACATTGTTTACATTGAATGAACATATACAGTAATGTAAACTATATGTATTATGAAATCAACTCACGTGGAAGCGGTGGCGGCGGCTGTAAGCATAGCTTGCGAGAGACCCCAGTAGAACTTATAGGGGTTCTTTCGCAAGAACACGAAGTAGATAGCCTGCATGACTATCAGCTGATACAGAAATACACCGATCGTGACCGTCGCAATGAACCATGCAAGCTGAGACATCACTTGTCCTGAAAATTATTTGACGTACACAATTCGTATTAGAAACTTTTTTAATGTAAATATCTATTTAACGAATGCCAAAAGTAGGTTTACATTAAGAAACGTCAAAGAAAATTTTGTTTATGATAATGTTTACATTGTATCTCGACCGAAGTATTTCACGTTTTCTATTTGTATGACAAATTGTAGTTTCGACTATCAAAAATCAATGAATAGATAAATTTAAAAGGTCTCTTAAATGGGAGATACTTTTTAAATAAGATAAAGTAATTAAAAGCGCAACAGTGTTGTTGATTGCATTTTGAAATTAGGGTGAAGTGATTTGTAGATTTGGTATTTACTGTATGCACACAAAGACAACATATTTGTAATGTAACAAACAAATAAATGAACTTTTTAAATCTTACCAACATTGGTGACGCCGAGAATCTTGCCAGCGATCACGCTGCTGACACCAACTGGCGTGAACCACATCACTCCAGTGACCATTTTCATTATCACCTCGAAGATTGCTTGGAAGAAGTCGATTACAACTTGTCCCTTGGGACCGAGGG
>DWQQ01000486.1:0-11342 GCA_018244775.1 Oxynetra roscius flavomaculata
GAAGAGACTGATAAATGTAGATGAAGCACGTCAGGTTTGTAAGGACAGAGATGTTTGGCACTCGGTGCTCTCTGCCTTTTATTTATTTTTATTAATAAAATTATTAGTTAATCACGTTATAGAATATTCTTAACCAACGTTAAAACTCGTAAATATAGTTAGATAATATTTTGCGTATAACTATTATTCCTTGAAGTTTTCGTCCACAGTTTTTTTCTCCCAGTCTACTACCTCTTTATAATGTATAAGCCAATAAAATTAATATAGTAGCGATTTATGTTCTTTAAGCGTCCGTATATTATTTTTCGGTACAATTTAGTTTTGAATGTAATTTTAAATGCTCACATCGGCCTTGGGTCTTATCACGACGCGGAGAGATTCGAACCAGTCTTGAAACTTCTCAACAAGTTTATCGACAGCTAACAAATAATAACAAACTAAATTATTAATCGTGCCTCAAGTTGCTGATTTATTTTCCATAATGTATGCATGTATGTAATGTATTATTTGACATTCACTATTCATGTTTATGTAATAATGTTTTTGCTAAAATAAATAATTATGCAAACATGTGCTATACCAATACATTGAAGTATCTGAAAGGTAAGTTGTTTGATATGAAATAAACAAATAAAAATAAAATAAAAAAACATAAGAACGATCTCAATGCGAAGTCCGGGACCATAAAAAAGAATCAGGTCGTTTTAGCATTAATCCGCATTTGACAAATCAAATTATTTATTTATAACTGAATAGGATAGTCCGCTTTTAGCAAAAAATCTTTTTTATAGATACATACATATATAAACTTCGACCACTGCTCTAGGTTCTTGTCCCAACAACATTTTAAGAACTTAAAATATAATTATGTATACATGAAACACGTAATATGAAATGTGTGTAAATATTAAATAATAATATTGCATTAGTAACTACGCCAGTTCTCCAACGATCAAGGCCGAGGTGTCTGGTGTCCGCGCGTATTATGTCACCGACATAGTCATTTTACGTCACAATGTACGTATATATGTATATATTATAATTTTATGCACATATACTTGACATGACACTTTTTACACAATTATCGCGTAGACACGCACGCCACCTCGTGTCAAAAATGACAGCTTTCCCGTGCAATGACGCGCGTTGTAATCAAAGAACGAATGTATCGAAATATTTGGTATATTTATCAGCTTATCCTGACGACTTGTCAAAAAGAAAATGTGTGCATTAGCGAGGGTCCAAAAGATTAAGTACCTTCAGTTAGAGGGCAAGTGCTCTTATTTTAGATGCCGACCTGAAGCCTATTTTTTTGCAATGAAGATTTCCTCCGCCAAAATATTTTTATTGTTAGAGCAATGAACTGGACTTAGTTCTGTGTAAAGTGGATGATACTAAATACACGGCTTGTTAAAATTGAACGCTGTTAATAAGAACTTCATCGTCTTTTTATATTATTCATTATTTATTTATTAGATGCTTTGTGTAAAAGAGAGCATCGGTGTAAAGATG
This sequence comes from Oxynetra roscius flavomaculata, assembly GCA_018244775.1. Taxonomy (NCBI): domain Eukaryota; kingdom Metazoa; phylum Arthropoda; class Insecta; order Lepidoptera; family Hesperiidae; genus Oxynetra; species Oxynetra roscius. Next base: position 1,513 of record DWQQ01000486.1, read on the forward strand.
AGAAAGGGGATGCAGGGGATGAGAAGTTGATGGACGTAGGAGTTGTGGGAGGCCAAGGCTCTCCTATCTCGACCAAATAGGTCGGGCACTAGCTGACGGGGAGTCAAGAACCTCCGAAACCGGCGTGTATGCATGAAGAGACTCATGAATGTAGATGAAGCACGACAGGTTTGCAAGGACAGAGATGTTTGGCACTCCGTGCTCTCTGCCTACCCCGCTAGGGACCTGGCGCGACGGTTATTTATTTATTTATTTTTATTAAAAAATTAATTTAACCATTAATAATTTATAAAAATATTAAATTATTTTACATAAAATAACTACAGCATTTGGTATGTATTAAAATTTTTGTGCATTAATAAATAATAGCATTTTAATTGTTTAAAAAATTACTGAGTTGTATTGTAGCAGCGTAAACATACTCCAACTTGGTTACAGAATTACATAAATACGTTTATTACGCCTTATAGAAATTAGGAGACATAACAATTATAGACACAAGAAAATTCTTATTATATTATTGAAAGGAACAGAACGAGGACCAGCAGACACCAATCCGCACTAAAATGGTGGCCCGCACGGTGGAGTGTACTCCATTTCTCGCGCAGCAACAGGAGACTCCTGACCAGTAGTGAAGCGCAAAAAGTTGCAGCCACTGTTTTGTTTACAATGCTTGTTTCTGTAACACTAAGCTGAAAGTTGCCAGAAGTTTAGGACAAATTTAGTCTCTCTAATTTATTGCACTAAAAACTATTGTGTGCGTGTATGTTTATGTGTGGGTGTTTGTATGTATATAAGAGATATGTACATATATACATGTAGAAAATAATTACAAGTAACATACAATATGTGCTGTTGTTAAAGAGAAATTGCAATCGCATGATGTAAAATATATTCATTTCTGCACCTTGTGTCTACTGGCTGCGGTACCGCGTGTCGTGTACTGAATTTATTATTGAATTGTACGAGTTGCGTGCCATAAACAAAGATAATTAGCCAATTTAAATAGTGAATCGGTTTTAAGGGACACGGCATTTATAAAAACAATATCTTTAAAATAAAGCGGAATAACTGTTCTATAAAGAAAGTGTTGTATTGCTCACCGAAACTACTCTCTTTAACTTGTTGAAGGTTTATTGCCGGATACGAGTCCTCGAAGTATCCTCGGCATTGCTGGTATTGCTGCTTGCTGAGGTCAGTTGCAGACGTCTATGGGTGGCAGCGCCCACTTTTGATTATTTTTAATTTTTAATCACCATTTCGTATCTACCCTTGAACGGTGCAGTGGACAGGGCTCTGGCCTTGTATATTAGCAAAAAAAGTCTTTATTTAATATTGCAACATAAATGTAGTGTCAATAAAAATGAAGCACGCTGTTATGTGTCTGATAAGAACATGATAAAACTGGTAGTATCATTGCTCTATCCATTTGTGGACAGGATAACACAAAACAATTATAATGATATGATACGTAATTAGCAATAAAATTAGGACGCTCTCTTTTCTTTTTGTAATAAAGAAATTATAGAGAATAGCATATCATACAATCGCTATAGACATTGTATACATATTGTCACAGTTCCTATAGGGGCAGGTACAAACTAAAGATTTCCACCGACTCCTGTACTGACAAATATATATGTATTGCTTTTTCTAATTTAACATTTTAAATAAATAATAAAACATTACGCTTACATAAATTACAGCCTATAAATACATTATATTTATTTCGTACTCGTACAAACACTAATATTATACAAAGTTAGTGTAACTGCTTATTAAAAATATGGAAAGTCCTATAGAATATCGTCACAACTGACAAATTTCACCGCAACGGGTGTACTTAACATATCGATAACAATTATTTACTACGATTGTAACAATGTCCGCTTCGAAGATAACGTCACAACGTAAAATAGACTGTATTACTAGAGGTTTAAGTGTAGAGTAGTAAACATCCAAATAATCGACCTTAAACTACGTATGTCGCGTATCGCGATGCGAATGTGACGTAACTACACTCCCCGAGAGGTACAGGCTGCTTGGAATTGTATCGAAGACGTCTATTTGAAAAGACGGGAAAAGTAATAATGCTTGATTTCAAATAGAAAAAAATGTGGATTAGTTTGTATGACATCTTGAATAACATGAAAAAAATTATGTTATATTTTATTATATCTATACTATATTGTCTAGTTTCTTATATATTTTAAAACGACGCATCAATTTCAATTTAGTCTTAATTCAAAAAAATATTACATTTACATTTGTGAAAGGCTTTCTCAACCAAATAAAACATTTTATGATAACGGAGTTCTAATTCTTCAAAATGAGCTTCCAAATAAAAATAATAATAATTAAACTTATAATGATTCACCCGATGGCTGACCATGTTTGACTTATTAAATGTACGGCGTGGTATTCCATTCGCGAGCGCTATTGACGATTTCAAGCAACCAACGTTGAATTAAAGACACGCTGTATACAGTGCGGTCAAGCACCCGAAACAATCGCCTTATTCATTGCGCCTCCGTTTGGGTATTAACTTCAACGCAGGTGCGTTCGTGGGTAACGTCCTTTCCACTGAGTATTTGCTGAAATAAAATGCTTTAATTTTTATACTCATTATTAGTGAAGAGACATGGCATCTATTCCAAACAAACATATATTTGTAAAAAGAAGGTTTACGTTATTCCATAAAATATATGAAATAACAGCGTTGGTTATCTTAAACTATATGTAGCGCTAGCGGCCCCGACACTGGAGCTCGTCACAAGCGCCGAGCGCGGCCCGCTCTTGCCCGAGTGCCAGCCGGTGGCATATTTTCACAAGCGGTTCGCTACTTTGATACGTACGGTAAGTTACTAGACCCTGTAGTTCTTTTTAGGTAACAGTATTTATAAACTTTCGATAAACCTGTTCATATTTTCCCCTGTTCATATCTATGCATATTTTTAGAAATCTTGAAAAGGATAGCGTCATAAATTAGCGTGAATTTCACTCCCTCTCTTTGTTGCATGTAAAAAAGTCCTTATGAATGACTTGGAATGTATAATTCCATTTAACCTTTATTGCCGTGCATTTTGTAATTATTAACGTCCCTAGACTGATAATTACTTGGTTGATAAGTACATTCACAAATGGTTGGATCAAACTGGATTTTTCGTGAACTCCAAAGTCTGTTGACATGTAGCGACAGGTCAAACATTCGAAACAAAAGCCTCAATTAGTCCACGTTTGGATATAAAGGCAGCCGCAGGTGTTAGCGGCTAAGGTCAGGCGATAGAGTCGTTGGAAAAAATTTGTGCAGCCATAAATATTCACTTTTGTACTGGTTTCCTTCGAAACGGAGTCTACGGTATACTAATATAAATACGTTAGTTACCTTTGTCTGGTAATCATATTATTTTAAAGTAATACTTCTTAATTTTGTGTTTTATGTTATTAATTTTGTGTTTTATGTTATTAATTTTGTGTTTTATGTTACATACACATTTAAATCTAGATAATCTGTAAATATATTATATTATATGGGATTATTTTTTTTATGTTACATCAAAAGCATTGAGTAATTTTAACTCATATTTAGTCACTTATTAAGTTATAATCATATATAAAAGTATGGAAATTCAAAAATTGAAATGTATCGCGATCCGACTATGTTTGTGGTTGGGAAAACTTGCGTAACTTCATTTAAGGGTACGTAATTAAGTGTTTACGTGTCGTTTATTATTTTCCGCCTAACTTGTGGGACTAGTTGTTGGGAAACCTGACTCCTAAGCTGGTGTGTTCGGTTCCGTCTCCGGGCCACTTACTGAGTCCAGTGTTTGGGTGTACAATTGCTACATGAGTATTATAAAATATATGTGTATTTTTATTTATAACTCTTCCTAATTCAGGACCAGATGGTCACATGTGAGACGCCTTTAAATTACTTATTTTCACGTTCCATGCACTGATTACTATTTAAAAACCGAGCGATACGGTTATAATGTTAGTGTCCTGTTTACGGGTGCCCTTTATTGTCTATGGTTTTTTACGATTTAAGTTAAAAAAAAATAACGCATCGCAGCATCTGTTTCCGAATTAGTGATACCTCTTCTCTTAATAATAAAATCGACATGACTATTTGAAATGCAACATTACTTTTACTTGCCAAATAGAAAGGTCACCAATTCGAACTAGAAACAATGTAAATCTTATTGCAATGTTACAGAGTTTATATTCGAACAATGTTAAAATCACTTATCACCCAATTGACAACTTTTACATTTCGCACGAAGACACTAATACGGTTTTCTATTGCTCATTTTTAAACATCTTTTGGGCAAATATTGTTGTAGGTTTTCTGTTTACAACGAAGGTAGTTTTTTATATATAATTTACAAGTATGGTTATTGAGCAAATCGAGAAATGTACGAGCATGGTTTTTGATAAATAACTAAATATTGCAGTCCAGTTTCTTTACTATGTGCTACGTTAACGTTTGGTCTCAATAACGCCGGATGCGAAACAAAGATGCATCCTAAGGTTGAACCTAAGGTTACCGTGTAGCGCGTAAAAACGTGTTTGAAGTGGAATTAGTTTCTTTAGTATTATTCTTTAGTTTATTCTTTAGTATTTATTTTCGTAAACTGTTTATTCACACGGATACTTAATATTATCTAAAAGTGAAAATACAAAGTTAATATTAAGTTACATATTTTTCGTATCTGACAAGAAACAATAAGACTAGCGTATGAGATCATATGAGAGAACTATATCGCAGTTAAAACACAACTGCCTTATGAGAATCTGGACCATACACACCAAGATGCTATACTTTAAGTCAATATTGAAACTTGTTTCACCCCGAAAAACAACATTATCAGACAGGTATAGGTATGCTTTGATATACATTTACGGCCTACCACTGAATTCCCACCTATACTGAATAAAAAATTACAAAGCTCAATTATATCGTTACTCGTTATAACTTCATTACTACCCAATCTCTTAATTGATTTTAAACGCCGTTAGGAACTGTAGCTACATTGTAAGCACTTATCCAGTAGAAAAGACATCAACGCGTTACTGACCTAGTGAATGACGCGATTGTGCGCGTGGTCTTGTAACGACTTTTAGTAATTAAACCTATGTTGGTACACGCTTATATTCATATGTGTGGGTGAGTGTACGTGAAAATTTTTTTTCTTACTTCTTAATTTGCTCGTCAGACATTGACTAAGTGCGGACCACTTTTTAGTATACACATATTAAAAAGTGTGTTAAGTGCTGTTAATGTAAAATATATAGATCTTCAGTTATTTATTACATTTTTTTCTATGACAACATTCTCTTGTGGCAAATATAATAAGCAAAACTCTTTTAACAAACAAAAGCAATTTCTCTTTTTATTCAGTACATTTTACTTTTAACTTCGCCTTGCTTCCTTGTATCGAGTATTTAATGAATGTGCTAATACCTATAAAAAAGCTAATACCAAAGGTTACCAGCATATTGTGGCTTTGTTACAAATATAGTTGATGTATAAAATACTATTGATGGGTTATTATTCAATTGGTTGACAGTTTATGATTAGACTTATTAATAGCCGTCAATTAAACATCTCAATTTTCTGTACGTAAAGTTTAAAATGAATGTATGTGTACTAAAATACACGAATATTTATTTAGAAATCTCGTTAAAAATTAAATATGGGTATTCATATATCATAATTCTGGATATTCATGGATGGGTATCGCAGTTTTTTTTTAACATGCTTTCCGTTGAAATTTTAAGAAAACCAGAAGGGTTTGTTTCGTAAACGTATAAGAGTTAAATTTATTTCACTCCTAGTTCACAAAATTTGTAGAATACTTAATTAGAATACCAATTGACTTCAATGGCGGCATTGCATCTTCCTATTCATCAACTCATTGGGTAAAGTCATTAAATTTAAAGAATTTCATTAAATTAAAACAAATATGAAGATATCTTTACGAAGTGACCACTTAGCTGTGATAAATTCGTTCAATAATAAAGCTAAAAAACGCTTTGTTTACTATTTATTAGATGTAATATTTTATCTGGAAAGAGGTTGTAATCTGTCCGTGCGCCGGTGGCCGGCAGGTTTCGGTTATGGTGAATGGTACATTAACCTAGAGAAAAATTACGTTAAAATTCCAATACAAGAATAAAATAAATGGTAGATAAAATATACACACGTACATGTTTAACAGATGTGCTTCTTTTTACCTTCCTAAGCATGTCTTATGTGAGGGGGAAAAAATATGTTGACAGAACTTATGAACAATAATGTTGCCTTATGTTCCAATATTCACAAATATTAGGCTTCCGATAACGCCTTAGAAAAAAGTTGTCACATAGAACAGCTTACGCGCAAGTGGTACAAATTGGTAGAGAGCGCGACTAAACATCGGCAGCCGTTCTAGAAGATTAACAGGCCTTTAAGCTGTACGCGACATATTAGGTATATCTTGACCACGCTATCGCTGGATCTTTATTGCTTACTCCGAAGCCCGCTTGTACGTCAGATAAGCTCTAACCACGCTTACCTTATCTATCTTATCTATCGGTGCTAGGATAAAGATACTTTCAATAACGATTAAGGGTAATTAGTTCTGGTACATTATGTTATACTTTATAATAAATAAGCAGTGATTGCCTAGTGGTTAAGAATTTAGCTTCCTCACTGGGAGTTCTCGGTTCAATTCCTGGCGCGCACCTCTTTCTTTACAATGTGCGTTGTAACATTAGATATCAGTTGCTGTAACGGTGAAGGAAAACTTCGTGAGGAAACTGCACGTCTTAGAAAAAATAATAATTGGCCAGCGTGGTGGAGTATGGCCTAATCCTTCTCATTCCGAGGGGAGACCCAGTGTCCAGCAGTGGAACGTTTAATGGGTTGATGACGATGATGATAATTTTTTAAACATATCATTAAACTAAAGTACATTAAATTAATTTAATATCGTTAATTCTGACTCTCGCGAAACCCACTAAGTTCTTTGAGTTAATAGAATACAAGAAAAAGAAAGTTCAATGTATGTGTTGCTATATAAATCAATTATCTTTCAATAATACTAAAAACGTGTTTTAGTTAATAAACTCTGAATACTAATTATATATTTATTCCAGAGAAGTACGTTGACGCTACTATTAAATTGATACGTTATATCGCTATCTAAAGTAAATAGTGTATCGGTTGTACCTTAACTGTTGTACCCAGTTATATCCTGGTAACACTTCTGCCCAGCTCTACAAACTGTAACGCTGCAATGGATGTATAATATGTATATTGTAGATCTAAATGTTATTTGCAACTGATACGTCTTTACCGCATAAACACCGCATGTACTCGTATTATAACATTATGAACACCCGCCTGCCACGTTGGTTATCACTCTAATGCTGTGCTGCAAGCTTAATTTAATTTCCCACCGTTACGTTTATACGTATACCACGCTCTTCAATAGATTGGAATTTCTCATGCATTTATGTGTATACCCTACGCTACAATAACCAAACAATCTGTAACAGGTGATCACACTGAATATAACCTTCAACTTTATATTGGTAAATACATTATTATACTGGTTAATATATACATAATAAAAGTATTATTTAAAAAATGGAAATCGTAATATGTATACATATTGTCATGTTCTCTTTACTGCTTAATAAGCATTGTCTTACAAAATGCGTGGAGCAGTTTGTGTCGAATGTTTGAACATAACTTCTCTAACGTGCAATTGGCACAGAGCACACAAATCAGAGTTCCGTACAATTAAGCCGTCTATAACCTCATCGTTTAACGGTATTGTGGCGAATCGGCGGCCAGTTCATTATGCCGCCTGACCGTTACACCCAATGATAGTGCCCTGTCAAAATATCATGTGGTTAAGCCGTGGCCACACTGCGCATACCTGTTAACAATGTTTAACGCCCGTCCATGACAAACTAGGAGCATCCATGCTAACCGGCGCCTGTTACGCTAATAAAGATTGCTTTCTTCTTTCTCGGGATAGAGATGGAATGATTCATGTACATTGGTTTTCCGATTCCAATTTCAATATACCTAATTCAATTAAAAATAATTTCTTCTGTACTGTGCCATTATATATTTTAACACATTTAAATATTCTTTTATTTGAACAAGCTTACCTAACACGGTACGGTTGTATGTATGCAAGCGGCCTTATGGCTCGTGATAACTGCCTGTCAAAATATGAGCTTGGTAAGTGCAAAAAATGTTTATAACAAGACTGATTGTTGTTACAGTTGGAATGACGCAGCGTGCCAAAGACTATGTAGATAAATGTTTGAAGATTTTTGTTTCGTCTTGCTACTAGATGAGGACGGTCGCGGTGATAACTCGTAGAGCTTTTTAAATGGCGGCGATTTTAACTTTTTTTTGGATTATTTTCAAAACTTTGATTAGCTTAACAGCGTATTTTAATATAATAACATTCGTGTAGCTGTATTGGTGCTATGATTTAGCACACCCAGATCGGGATACAGTCATGCTAATGTTGTTGTTGTTAAGTAACTTTCTATTAATAAGAAATGTTGTTAAATAATGAAATTAGTAAATTTTTTAATCGAAATTCACACGTCGACTAAAATGCGCATTAAAGTCGAGCTTCATTATAGAAATGAGAAAATTACGAGTTTCATACGGACGGGTAACGGAGTTGGATCCGTGTAATTGGAAGTTTGCATTGTTGATGCGTTCAAAAGACGGCATAAGTAATAGGCGATGGAGTCATAATTCTCCTCCGTTGGGAGTGCTAAAAATATATATTGAATCTTGACATTATTCGTATGTGCGGGTAGTTATTGCGGGTTTTAGTAGGTAAAAATTAATGTTATATGTCTAAAAACATTTATTTCTGTTAGGAGAGCCGTGCCAACAGCGATACTGATGATGATCTCTAATAGTGACTGTCTAATACCGCTGTAGTTTGTCCCCGGCGCCAAATCATGCCATTAATATTTATTTATGATACCCATAACTACCAACAGACTGTGCTGAATAGATACAAGATACTCGAGCAAACTGATGAGCGAAAAGATATTATTGACATTATTAGAATGAGGTATTTTACGGTGATGTCATAGAGATCTGGTATAATAAACCTTAAAATTATTAATGATAATATAAAATATTATTTTAAATATTTATTACATATTTAAAACAACTATATAGCTTAGAGTTACGTGTCGTATGATTTAAGTTTCGATATTTTGAAAAAAATATAAGCAAACAAATATTTTGAATACACAATTTTTTTTTAAATATTCAGTAGGTACCCGTACAAACCGTTGAGTGTACGTTTTGAGATCAATGAAATTCTTTTATTTACTGAATTATTACAAAAATAGCTCTTAGAGTTATTTAAACCTTATACGAGTAGTAGTCATTTATATATTTTTTCATTGTTATAAGAATTATTTTATTCAGTGTATTTGTATTGGAAAATGTTTGCTAACGGTTAAACGCTTCGAAAATCTCAAAAAACGATTTGTTTTCGTTCGAGGCAACCTCTCATTAAGACTGTTAAAGTTGATGAGCGTGCGAGATGAATTTTAAACAGTTGGCAACTGTTCACCGGTACGGCCAGCAGATAAACAGTAGCATGAGTACCGTTGGAATAATACATTTAACAAGTTTTTAACTTAAAATTTTCTGATCAAATTCTGTCATTCCGCAGACTTGACATTAAATGCGATGCAGAAAGGTATCATTGTCATGTATTGTGCCAGGATATAAAGTCTTCATCATCATCAACCCATTGAGGTTTCCACTATTGGATACGGGGTCTCCT
>DWQQ01000487.1:0-11340 GCA_018244775.1 Oxynetra roscius flavomaculata
TTTTATCCGAAATAGACGATTAGAAATTCAATGCCAAATGCCAAAATCGCGAAATTTTTGTAAGGCCATTAGAAACTAACCTAATTGACCTACCGTCAATATTTAATTTCAAAAAAAAATAAAATCGGATACAAAACTAATTCAGAATAGTAAAGGTCGCATTTGATTGTAAGATATTTAGTAAAATCTCAACATTCGGTGCTATAAATCGATTCATACTATATACTTTAATCCCGAGTAAGGGCAGGGCATTGAAGTAGACCGTTGCACCGTCTACTTAAATGGCTGCCATGTCAACTGCATGCAAATTGATGAAATAGAACGCCAGCCTAGGGCTCCCGAAAATATGACAAGTGGCATCATGTATCAATTCAATCACAGTTGTGTGTTTCAATTACTCGCGGGTACGGTATTTTTTTAAATACATACATATATCTAAGTTTAAATCAAACAGTGTATATTATTTATACCATATATTTCCACTTGTTATTTTCTACACAAATGATTTTTTTAATGATATCTCTCATTGATTTGAAGTTACTACACCTTATTTTCTTACTACCAAATTTCAGAGATCCGATATTAAAGATACGAAATCATTATATTTACTTGCCACTTAAAACCTACAGCTCCATAAAATGTTAACATGACCTGTAAGTAAAGTAACAAGACTCGTTAAACATGGCCTTTGAATAAGGTAATAGGACCTGTAACGACTAAGCACGGATCAATTATATCTTTCAGAACTGTGTCAAGCAGTCAATAAAGGCGAGTGTTACGAAAGATTGGCCAAAATGTGTCACTCAAAGTGGCTCACTACAGCAAACATTGTTCCGCGTTTCGACCAAAACCCCGTCTAATAATCTAAAAATATGGACAAAATTCGTAGTAAAATTCTATGCTCCTTCTATGGTTTCGTATTAAAATTTATCCGAATCGTAATAATGGAATCGAAGAGTTGTTGAAACAGTTAATCTGCCACGATACCCTTAAAGTCACAAACAGGAAAAAGAACGTGTTACAAAGAGATGAGATTGCTGTAAAAATATATTATATAATTAATAAATAATCGCTAACATTAACGGATAATTCACATAAGATTAAAGAAATTACTGTACGTAAAATTTGAAAAATATCCAAATCATAATTTTAACAATACTTTTTTGTGTATACTCGTACTTAAAATTAGAAATAAATTTTGGTGCACAGGAAATAACAGATTTCTAACATTCAGCTATAACATCTTTTACCCAAATGCTTTCTACCGATGTAACTTTAAAACCGATGTTACTTTTAAAGAATGCAGTAAAGACGTTGTTGAAAGTTTATCAGCTTTTATGGGATCCCATATGAATATTCAAGCAACATAATAACGCATAAAATTCGTTTCAAACTCTGCTATTGTCTGTGGTTTAATTAGAAGGGAAGGTTGAATTAGAAATTGGTAGTAGTCGATTCGTATTACGCCTTAATTCAATACGAAAAGGGATACAACATTGACCTATTTTAATTTCTTGGCACTAACAAATTTTCATTTTTGGGACTTGTATATACAAGTAAGTTATAAAGTAAGTAAGTATATACACGTAAGAACAATTTCTAATATTACATAGTATTTCAGTATCCTCGACTCTTGGTAACCAGTTAAATAATAGTTATTAAAGTTTGCCGTTTTTCTTTTGTATTGACACATCCTTTGACTCTTTTTTTTAAACTCAAAACTCATAAGGCAGCGCTTTTTATAATTTAATTGTCCCCATAATAAACCCGATAACAAAATGCAGTTTCAGTTACCCGTCAATCATTTTAAAATCTAAAAAGCAAACCTTCCAATTAAATATGTATTAAACATAACGAATGAATTTCAATTTGCATTCGCAGTGCATTAAAACTACAATGGTATCACCTAATAATTATTAACAGAAATAATAATACGTATATAAATTGTGATATAAGAGTATGTATATAACATGCACTAATTGATCAAAAGCAATATAAATGGTTTATATATGAACAACAAAGTTAATTTTACAGACACTATTCGTATTTTACACAACAATATACCGAGACGCATTCAAAGTATACTCGAGTACGTGATACCCAACGTGACCATGATAAATGTAGATCGCGCAGCTATCTGGAATATAAAATATTTAATCCCTTTGTTCTCGAGAGAACATGAAGCATTCCTTGTCGCCGTCTAGATAGAAGTTCCCTACTCGGCCGGAGGCGCACATGCTATTGTAGTTTCATCACTTTAATTCATCACAGCAGTGCATGCATTAAAATTTTAGGTAGGTACTCATAACATTCTATTCTCGGAAAACTTGGAAATGCGTTTCCGTAAAGTATGGATAAACTCAGACAAACTTAAGGAAATCTTTATTTTTTCGAAAATGCTTCCAACATATCGCGAATATCTTGTTTCAACTTCCTACACAATAAAGCCGCAAAACTTTTTGGGTAATGTATTTCATAGAAGTTTCACACAATAAAAACCTTCTTACTGTTAATAATGAATGTGCGTAGGTGATATAAAACTTTTGTTTTTAAGTTCACATACAATACATGGTCTAAATTGTGGATCCATAATAATAATATAGCATTTCGGAAAGTGGGAATTGCTAAAATTATACGCAATTAACGAATCAAAACCAAGCAGATATCAAAGATAAACAAGGAGCAGTCAAGCTGATACTTTTTGTTAGTTTTCAAATTATTGTTCTAACAAATAAGTGCTACAGAATTAAATACATATACATATGTTATCCTTGTAGGAGAGAAATTAAATAACATTTTTGCATATTAAACTTTTGACATTTTCTTGAATCGCATATAGTTTCGCATCTGTATTTTACTTCAGTAAAATGTAAATCAATAGAGTAGCGAAATTGACCGTATCGTCTTTCCTAATTTCTTCACGGCGCATTGCGCAATGACAGTAAACAGGGCTCTGGATAAGATAAATAAAATTTGATGTTCTTACTTTTGATGTTCTGAGCAATTTTATTATACACCTTCTATATAAAAAATGCATCGTTATATTATTTTTCTTCTTATAAATCTCGACCATTTCTATTAGATATCACATCTCCTTGATTTAAAACTCTACAAATCCTACACTCACAATTTTACCTATCCTATTCGGGCAAAAATTCACGTATTTATATAAAGGCGTCCTGTTTCATCATTACACTGTGAAACAAATACCCTCTGTACAAATTTAAGCAAACGGTTAAAAAGATATATAAATTAAAACTGTCATGATCATTCGTGGACGCAAGCAACCCTTCTAACAGATTAGGTAGTTCCGGTGTCCGTGCAACTGAAAGATTGGTTATTCCGTTATTCGTGGCTATCTGTCATAATACCCTTACCCTCATCACAGACATTTTAAATATAAATTTGTTGCACTTACATGAAGCACGTTGTGCGCGTGCGCCGCCTGTTACCCGAGCTGTACCATCATCTTTCATCACATCGTCATCGTCATCGTCACCTCGCCCCTCATAATCTGTTATTTTTCGCTCACATGTTGCTATGCTTACTTTAATGGACTTCATTATTTCCTAAGCAATCGCATCTGGTTTTCTTCTTCCTTATACGAGTATGCGTGTAGTTATAATATATATTATGTATGAAATTGTTGTATATGAAATAAACATTGTGACTGTTCAAAAACGATTGACATTTTACAATTAATATCTCATCTACTTTATGTCACACATACTAAGACGGCAACTGAATAATATGATGATAGCTCCTCTGTCACGAACATTATTGTAATAATGTATTATATAAATATTTTGTAGAAGTTATTGTTAATTATTCTAATATTTGTATATTGTTACAGAATCAAGAAACCCGATGATTTAACACGCCGGATGCAACATGTTACTGAAATGATGTCTAATCAATATGGGCATGCTTACTCAATTACCCATCGTAGAATGCGGAGTATACGTCTTTCTTATTATCATCCATACTCCGATACTGCAAGGAGAAGAACAGTCTCAGTGTCCTAGCCTTGCTGAAAATCCTATTTGTCCGTGTTATAATTTTAAAGAAGGTATGTACACTTGTTTCGTACTTTTTTCAAATGTGACTTATCATAATTCGTTTATTGTATGACGTTGTTTTATTTCAGGTTTATTTTTAGAATGCCCCAGCGCTACTCCCAGCGTTGTAAAAAATGTACTGACAAAGATAAAAGGAACCATTCAATCTTTATCAATTTACGATCTGGAAAGCTCAACAACGGAATTAAGGGCGGACCTTTTTCCGTCACAAGTGAAAATAATCAATTTACAATTTTCACAGTCCAGTATAAACAAAATAAGCCCTAATGCTTTCATATCCCTTCACGATTCAATGGGATCTCTTAGCATAATTTCGAGCAAATTAAATAGAATTCCACATGAATCATTTGCTGAATTAAACAATATTGAAATACTTGATTTACAGCTGAACGACATCAAAGAAATTGAAGCAAACATATTCACAAATGTTAAATTAAAGAAAATCAATTTGAAGGGGAATAAAATAGTCAACATTTCGGAAAATGCATTTCACAACTTAGAAGACAGTTTGAGCGAGTTGGATATTACGGAAAATTTTCTGAATATATTTCCTTTGCAATCCCTAGGGAACCTGAACAAACTAAGCAATTTGAGACTCGCGTGGAACAAAATTCATTCTATCCCAGAAAACATTAATGTAACTATTTCTAATTTAGCGACATTAGATTTAAATTCTAATTTATTTACTAAAATTTGTAATAACTGGTTTCATTTTATGCCTAAAATCAAAACGTTAACATTTTTTAGCAATCAAATTCAAGAAATTGAAGAGCAAGCATTTTATTCATTAGAACATTTAGAGACATTAGATTTAAGTCGAAATAAAATTATAAACATTAACAAAAACACGTTTCAGAGAAACCACAATATTCGCACAATAGACCTCGGTCATAATCATTTACATCACATAGCCGGTGTATTTTCCAATTTACACCACCTCTCGGAAGTATTTTTATCCGAAAATAATATTCTTGAAATCCCGGATAACGCATTTCATAATACCATGGGGTTAACTGTACTCAATTTAGAACATAACGCTATACAGTTATTACATCCAAATTGTTTCTCTACTTTAACAAATTTAACACAACTCCATATGGGAACAAATTTTCTGAAAAAACTTCCTACTAATATTTTTAAAAATAATCGAAAATTAGTAACTTTAAGCTTAGATAACAATGAAATTAATGAGCTAGATGAATTAATGTTTGATAAATTAACAGAGTTAAGAGAAATACGCTTACAAAATAACATTTTGGGCCATATAAGGCGGAACGTTTTTAATCCCTTGCCTGGACTACTGGAATTGCATTTGCAGAATAACGCAATTCATAGCATTGATTCACATGCTTTTATAACCCTCAGGAATCTCCAACATATTAATTTGCAGGGTAATCGCTTGACTACCATAGGTGACGTATTTCCTAATAGAAATTCGTCGTTGGTTTCCATACAGTTAAGTGTAAATTATCTGTCAGTACTAAAAAATAGTTCTCTTAGAGGTCAAGTGAATGTGCAAATAATGTGGTTGACACAGAATAACATTAAGATTTTAACTTCCAACCTTTTTACTGATTTGATTAATATTCAAAGGCTGTATTTAAAAAATAACAGTATTGTACATATTGAAAATAAGACTTTTATGCACTTAAAGAAGATAAAATTTTTAGACATTAGTAATAACAAACTTTCTAAGCTAAACAATGAAACATTTTTTAATCTTGTAACGCTGGAGGAACTGTACTTGCAGTGTAATAATATTAGGCAAATGTCAAAGGACACGTTTAAATACCTAATCAAGCTAAAAATATTGGATCTTTCTTATAATGAGATAATAATATTAGATTTTGATATATCATCGCTTCAAATTAAGCAGCTTCGTCTTGGAAAAAACTCAATATCAATTATTGAAGCTAACTCACTTAAAACGTTACCAAATCTGAGCGATTTAGAGTTGAGCTATAATTTTATAACGTGGGAAGCTGTTATTTGCATAGAAATTCCTGGTTTGAAGTCTTTAATGCTATCGAATAACAATTTTACTATGTTGGAAAATAAAACATTCTCTCATTTACCTTCGCTGCAAGCACTATCCTTGGAAATGTGTAACATATCTCAACTACGTCCAGCGACGTTCATTAAAAATCAAAATCTCCTGAGAATTAATTTAGCGTATAACAGCTTAAAGGATTTGCACAAAGACGTTTTTGCATATACGACTATTTTGCAGGAATTGAATTTGAAAGGAAATAACTTCACGGATTTTCCACATGTCGCTCTTTTTAATGTCACATCGTTAGAATTACTCAATTTATGTCATAATCAATTATCGAGTGTCGACTTTTTTAAATTCATTGGTTTACAAAATTTAAGAACACTTAACTTATGCGATAACCGCATATCGATTTTAAACGGCTTCAATTCACCGTCACTCAAAAATTTGATAACATTGAATTTGAGTAAAAACATGCTTACGGTTCTTCCCCCAAACTTTTTCCAACATTCGAATGGTTTAAAGGAGATTGATTTATCTCATAATTATTTTAAATATATTCCAAGCAATGGTCTGTCTGATGCAGTATTGCCAGCGCTTACTACATTAAATATATCGTCGAATTCCTTAGTACAATTGATACAAATTCATGGGCAATTTTCTCTTTTAGAGGATCTAGTTGTGACAAATACAAACTTAACTATCATCACCAGTACAGATTTTGAGAAATTTCCTTCCTTAAAAAAGTTAACTCTGACCCAAAACTGCATAATTCGACTCTCTCCAGGTGCATTCTCAAAATTGCACAATTTAGAAATGCTCGACTTAAGCCAAAACAAATTGGAAAATATTCCCAGAGAAAGACTACAAGGGCTGTATTCTACAAGATTACTAAATATCTCCCAAAACTATATCAGAGAACTGGAAGAGTTTACGGCCGACCTGCAGTCGTTACATAAGTTGGATTTATCTTCGAATCACATTACAAGGATCAACAAGGATGTATTTCGCAACCTTTATAGTTTGACAGAATTGAATTTGAGCGGAAACTGGTTGTCAGCAGTAGCGTCAGATAGCTTCAACAAATTGAATAAAATAATGTACATAGATTTGAGCCGCAACTATTTTGAAATCATACAAATGAAGATGCTGAGATCTTTAGAAACGCAGATAAAGTCCATATCCTTTGATGGTAAGTATAATACAATGAAGAGAAATGTTCTATTTTCATAGACACGAAAATTTTAAATATACAGAAACTAGAGAGAGATAACGAAAATAATATTATACATTTTATACGCTACAAAATTGGTTTGTCAATTAGTATTAGAATAAAAGCCAAATAATTTTAACAAGGCCTCAAATGATATCGCCGTTGAGTGACTGAGGGTCGCTCAACGACAGCCGATTATTATATTTTAATTAACGTGAAGTTTAGGGATCTCGTCATTGTTTCTGTTTCTTACAATATTATCAGGCTGGACAATAGAGATGACACGAAAAAGTTTGCGACTTTCTTAATTTTCATTTCATAACAACAAAATCTATTCCTAAGTTGTTATAGCTATTGAAATGTATTGTTACGGTTTTTTTGTCTGATTCGTTTCCACATATTCCAGGAAATCCCTTGACATGCAATTGTGAGGCACAGAATGCATGGAGTTGGATGCAAGATCACTTCAAACTCGTTTATAGAGGTAGTATCAATTTACGCTGCGAACACCCTGAGGAGCTCAACGGTTACAGTTTCCTCAAAATAACCTCGCAGAAGTTGTGCGACATACCCATCGTGATTCGAGTAGCCATACAGGATATACAAACATATTCAGTTATTGTTTCCTGGCAAAGCCGCAATCAAAGCGGTTTAGACGGATATCAAGTGGCTTACTACGGAGAACAGACGCCAACAATTGTAAGTATCGGGTTGTTCATTGCGATTTTGTAAAATTTAGGTAGCTCGATTTTATTTAATAATAAAATTTCTTAGTAGGGAACGTATGCAATAAAATTCATTGATTAAATTTAATGATTTGTGCTGTTATGTAACTTAATTTTTTTTCGCAATCAGGAGAGGTATAAAGTACACTAAATAAATATTTATACCTGTACATATATCATTTTTATAATGATTACTAAAACGTGTTATATAGAATTCGCGCAGTAAAATTACAACAAACATTTGAATACAAAGGCTGTGCATCACTTCAATGGACCATAAAAAATATTTATGTTTCTCGCTCGTGGATATTTGGTTGTACTGTAAAACCATTTAAATCTTCCCTTGTAACAATGGTTCATAGGGCCCACAAATTTTTTCAACGCTCGATACAAATAGGTGAGTGACATACATACATTTTGTTAGGGCGGTAAAATAATTGAGTTCGTTTATTTTGCTTTGTGACAGATACGAGGGAAGATTCTGAACGCTACTGCCAGGTCGACAAGGCTGAATCATTTGACTCCTGGTGCCAGATACACAATCTGTGTCATTGCAATCGGTAACTTTAGGACATCTTCAGGCTTCTCTGCACCAGATGCCCGAATCGCACCCTCAATGGACAATTCAACCATTCATCTTTATGGAGATGAGCTAATTTTTAATCATCTAAGACCCAACATGAGTGACTCGCAAACCAGCAAATGTACGACAGTAAGCACGATAGAAATCTTTGGTGCAGCTCTAGACAGCCCATTCTCTAATACTTACATGGGGATCGCTGATATATTAACCAGAAGGCTTAGCTTAGTAGTCGGTTGTTGCATAGGTTTCTTAGTATTTATCGTCTTAGTGTCAACGTTTGGTTATATTAATACTAAGAAACAGCCGGTAATTGCAAAAGACGAAGCCCAGCAGGCACCTCAATATATATCTTACGACAATTTCACAACACCTAATGTGGAAGTTCAAACAACAGAAATGGACATCAATACAATTACGGAAAAAACTAAAGCGCAATTTAAGCAAACTGAATAGACAACAATATGATAGGAATTCGATTTAGATACTATAACGAAAAAACACAAAAGTTTATTTCCAATTGAATTCCTAGTGAACGGAGCCAAATAATGGCACTTCATCAAATATTATATTCGTTTATACTATTGCCGTCTTTGAAACTTGTTTGAGAAAAATATTGTGACTTGAATGAATTATTACCGTCTATTAGTATCGAAATGCGTGATAACCGAAAAACTTGTTCTTGGAAGAAGATATTTTTCCTTCGTTACCCTACATTAGTCTCAGAACTGCTTTTATATTTGAGAGCAATATTTCCTTATTAAAAAAAATTATTACATAATTTTATTATATATATTGTATTGGCTGTATATAAGAAAACATTCTTCATCGTGTATTTATTAATTATTATTAATCGTACCTGCTTTATTATTAATTTACTTTAAAAAAATCAATTGTTTAAGCGTATTGATTACCGAATATCGTTACCAAAGCGTCAGACGTTTATTTACGTAATGTTGTATTTTCAACGTGATTAATAAATAATGTTAGTTCATTGTAAAAAAAAGTAATTATATAATTAGTAAGAATTTTTCGTCGTCGAAATTTTTAGGTAATGTATGTAATATACTAGACATAGTGACATCATAGATCTATCTTTAAGACATATGTATGTACCTATATAACGAATGTTTATATTCTGCAAACTTCTTAATATAAGAGTATCGTATATTAATAACAGTGTTGTAAACGAAATATCAGACTTTAATTTAGTGTAACTAAATAATTGTAAAGTACCAACTTTTTTTGGATTCCTGTTTTAAATTCGTCGAGATGCGTTTAAAATAGTAAGTCTGTAGTATTGGTAATAAAAATTTTGAAGCTATGTTTTGTTTTGTTTTATATCCTTACAAACTTTGCTAAATTGCATAGATAATATTGAAGTATAGATAGACAATTATCACAATAATACTTACAGACATATATATATGAAGAGTTGTTAATACAAAACTACTTAAAAACCAATTACATTAGTTTTGACTTACGTGCTTTATCTATGGAAATCTATACCTACATTATATAATTAAAACCATTTTAAAATCAAACCAAATAAATTCGTAAGAGTTTTATATTAGAACAAATTCATTAAACTTCATTGTGATTGTTCCACAAGTGGCGCTATAACATTGCTGTTTTGTTTAGCACTAATGGAAATTTATACTGTAAAAAAGAGCAATAGAGATATTAGAGATTTTACATCTACTGGAAGAACAACTATTGACCGCTAATGCTAGTCTCGGCCCACCGCTGTGTGAAATTGGAGTGTCAATATCATCAAACTGTCTAAAGCGTTTTATTTTACATAAAATCAGATATGCGTTCATTTGGTTATGTGAAATAAATCTTAATTTCTCTAAAGAGTATTGCCGAATAGGCAAAGCAATGCAAGTGCTCTTACCGTATTTCACATTTACATAGTTTTAATATTATGATTGTGAATGAAGAATAGCGTCATTTAGTTTATATATAAAAGAACTAGTCTTTCATGTTCATTTACCGAGTATACGTTCCGTACTTATTAAACGGATTAAATGAATTATTCAAAACAAAGAGTCGCGACCCGCTGATTTCTCAGGCGGCTTTATTCATTTCTATTCGCAAGCTTTCAAAGACTCCGTATCCAGTTACAATGTCCTTTAGAAATTGTCTTCAATGAGTAATTTCAAACTTAAATCGAAAACAATTCAAGACATTTCACCATGAATATCAATTGGTGAAATGAATACAAGTATTAGTGAACGTCAATTGAAATTGTATTATCCCTGACGCTTCAATCAAAATGAAAACACTTTAAATGTGTACATAATAAATAAATAATCTAACCGCCTACACTTTAGCAACTGAAATTAGACAGACAACTGAATTAGGTACAGGGGTCAATCATAACTAATGCCAGTAATTAAAAAGTAATATATTTCGGATAGTTATCTAAACTATTCAACAAATTGCGATATAAATTTTTACTACATAAGAAAATGGTCGACAAAAATGTGTTGGCATGTCGCGAACTAGTCAAATCAAGTGAGTACGATATCAAACGAACGTAGCTAATTTATATTACGGCTTCCGTACTTAATAAATTAATTAATGTCGTTACTCATGATGTTTTGTTAAAGGAGTTCAGGAAAACTTGGAAATATTATCAAGTAAATAAATAAATAACCGTCACACCAAGTCCCTAGCGGGGTAGGCAGAGAGCACGGAGTGCCAAAAATCTCTGTCCTTGCAAACCTGACGTGCTTCATCTACAT
>DWQQ01000488.1:0-11334 GCA_018244775.1 Oxynetra roscius flavomaculata
CTTGTACGGAACACACCACGCGACCACCGACCAGAGCAGTCGCGACCACTGCGCCGAGCGCACGTGCGTTGCCGCGCTGACGTCATATTAATACCGTTAAAAATCCGTTGTGGCCCCCGCTGTGCGAGACATACGGGACTATTAATAAACAAAATATCATCTGCTCAACATAATATTGAATGCGAATCATCAAGTGGACTCGGCGTTGACGTTACTGAGTTTGAGTGAACAGTGAAATTTGTTGAGTGCATATTGGATGCTAAAATACAAAGGTGATCACAGGTGCGTACCCGGTTGCCTAAGATTGAAAGTTAGTGCGTTCTGATCGTTCTCTTTATTTGTTTTAAAATATATTAGAAAGTCTCGTGTGTAATATGGAGTCATTGACACGTCGTTTCGATTATTGTATGTTAATTAGTTGTAGATTATGAAAAAGCTCTGTGATTTTTGTATTTGGTCAAGGTATTAAGTGCATTTTGGTCTCGGTTATTGGTGTATTTTATTTTAGTTTTGCATTTCACTAGCTGTACTGTGTCTATATAATGATACACACAAGGTCTATGAGTTTTCGCATTTGTTAGGATTCTCCCGTCCCGTGTACTACAAACACTACAGATGTCGTCAACACGTAATGTCTTTTTCAATCAATGTTGACATTTTCGACTCTATTTTTATCAATCTAATGTACTAGGTGATTATATCGGATTTTCTATGATCTTACATTACTTCCTTCATTTTGGAGTATTAGTACTAGAATTTCTTATGATACTTATAGGAATGTACAAAATTGCTTAATCTATATTCCCGCGACGAATAAGCCGAATTGGCACTCCGTGCTCTCTGCCTACCCCGCTAGGGACTTGGCGTGACGGTTATTTATTTATTTTATTTTATATTCCCGCGACGAATAAGCCTACAAGTAGCTTGTATGAAACTAAAATAACCTTGCATTTAACTATTTATAGCCGGAATGATTATAACATAATATTACGAGTGCTGTCACTCAGACATTCTAGCCGTAGCTGGTTTTATTTTGGTTCGATCAAAGTCAAGAAAAGATCAAAGAAAAAGTTGAACCTTCAGCGAGGTTGCTTTCTTAACCAGAGGATTAAAATTATGGTATTCGGCCGGTTCAGCTACGTACTGCCCACCCACAGCTTCCCACTATCTCGTGCAGGTCAAACATGTTAATGGCCGTGCAGCCCAACTGTGGTATCGTTGTGCCTGAATAGGTATGTAAGTTATAAATACGTAATTTATCCGTGCTATTGACCTTACTTGTTACGAATGGACATATTACGGTAGGGAGATGTAAATTCTTGTTATCAGTAAGTACCATTGAAAATTTATTAGGCAAAAATCTTTTTGTAGAAAATATTAATTTCTAATTGAAACAAAATAATTACTGATATTCTATGTTAGTAAGAAAAAAACCATTTTTTCTTCGTTGCATATTTCCTAGTAAAACGTAAAAAAACCTTTTCACTGTGCAGTGAACGGTCCATATTATTCTTTTAGTAGATAACTAAGAGACACTGGTAGGCAAGTCACACTGCACGTGACGACGGAAATTCCGACACATGTTTTATTCGCAGCCATTCTGTTTTTAAGGTTTTTTTTTACTCCACAAAATCAGTCGACCGAGAACCGATTCTCCATCTAGAGTACGTTACTCATTTGTATTATTTTTATATTAAAACCCAATGAAGTAGGCACCTAGACGGACTATGCGCGTTGACAGTTGTGGTTGTTTTATTGTTAAGGGGCATACAATATGTTCACTAAAATGTCTATTCCTCTCGAGCTTGCGAATTGCCTAATGGCATAATAAATAAATATTCATTAATATTTTAATATGAAATCGTCTAAAATAACGATAATAATATATAGAGATAGCCATACATATTGTTGTTGGTAAATATGCGTATATAAAATACTAAAATCATAGAAATATATAACATTTTACAACCAGACAGAAAAACACTCGTGTTAATGCATATTATTATGTATATGTGTCCTAAGTGGGAATAGAACCCACGCCTTCCGAAACAACACCACGATCGACTGTACATACCAACCGGCCAGTCAAATATCAAACAATGAAGTCATCAATCTCTACAGTAATAGAACATACGGCATTCATGATTGCACAATCAATAAACACCTAACAATTAGCATTATCCTACCTTATAAATAAATAAATAAATAAAAATTTAGAGCATTCATTCATCCATATTAATATTAATAACAATTTATTAACATTCTTTCTGCTCACTTTCAATATTTTGATAGCAAAAAAATAATGTGAATGAATAAAAAGAAAATTAAATGACATTAAATAGATTAAATTAAAACACTCCCACAAATAAACTAGGCAAATAAACAAAATTTTATGATAATTAAATTTTAAATAATTTTGTTCAAATAAAAAAAAAGAATCACAAAAAAAATTAAACTTAAATTATATTTGTTACAACGTAAACATAACACCAGATTCAAATGTAACAAAATTCATACTTATCAGAAAATAACAGGATATAGTGCGCTGGATTTGCTTCGTACTTACATTATTGTTCTCGAGACCGCTTTTATTAATAATGACATGAACAATATATTTATGAGCGAGATGTAATGCTTACATGTAATGTTTATAATAATAGGATTTCTTGGCCACATATTCAGAGCAAGTTCTGCTAGTAATATACTTTCTTTTAAGTTGTACATAAAAAATCATAAATTAGCATGCGATATTTGGCTTTATCCTTCAAGTAATGATTTCTCCCAGGAAACCTGTGTCTTGTAGGAAAAGTGAGGGATAGAGAGTAGGGTGTGTAATAAGAAAATCTAGAAGATAAAAGTAAAATAAATAATATCTGAATAGAAACCAGCAAATGTAAGTGTAAGTGTATTTTAGAACTTAAGTGTTAACAAAGTCAAGAATTTTCTAGTATTTTCTAGAACATTAACGAAATGCGGTGGTCAATTTGACAAGTTAACGTTCTTAACATACGACGATATATTATTATTATTATTATTTACCAGTCCGCTTATTACCCGCCGACGATCGCGTTACCTCACTGCGATTACGAAAGCGCTTCGCTTCAGCCTTTCATTATTGTTATGATGTTTATTCTTATTTATAACACCCTACCTCGAAGAAAGTGACGGTAATATCGTATAAGAATATTTTAATAATAATAATAATAATGGTAGACATTTCATTTGTTTAATTAATACTGATATAAAGAATGAATATTATGATACCGTACTGTTAGCGATAGAAGCATCGGCGACCTGTAGCTCAGGTTTTTTAATAATATATTTCAAACATCAACCCCCACAGAGAACATATTTAGGAAAGGTCATTATTTATCAACCGTATACCTAAGATAATGTTTTGAGAAATTAGATGTTTATATGTAGCTTATCAGTCGTCAGGGTACCATGGCGAAGACTCTACCGAGTTTGAGCTTAGTTACGGCGTCTCAAAATGTACAGTTATTTATTATGTATTTTGTATTCCCAGAAATACAGAAAAATATAATATGTTGGCGACAATCAATGAACCTGTTTGCTTGTGGCACTTCACATCAGCGTCACAGAGCAACTTCATAATAGACCTAGCTATAAGTGGAAGAAAATGTGCCTTCTTTATTATGGTACGTTCTTTTCGTTACTTTTTTTTCATTGCAGTTTTGCAAATAATTCATTTATTTCGCAGTTCGGCATTACCAAAGCGGCGTTGAAATGCTATAAACCAATATACACATATCGGTCGGGGCGTTTATCTAAAGGTGGCTATGAACGACAGTTCAGCTGTTTCCAGCAGTGTACAGTGTAGATCTGTTTAGATTTCTCAATTATTTACTCGACTGCGATATTCCAGCTCCTCTCAAATTTTATTGATGTCATCCACCCATGTAACGTTTTAACGTTCAGTAGGGATAACAAAATTCGAAGAAAAAAAACCTTCTCAAAGAATTCTAATCGACATAAGTACTGTGGAACATTCTGAAACGTTTTTAATCGGGAATTTCTAGATATCGCTTGAAAAAAAAATCTTGCTCGTATGTTTATAAATATATCTATCAACTTCACTCGCAGTTTCGTTAATTGCGTTAATAAAAAAAGTGCTCAAACAATAAGACATATGCAATATGACTATTAAGGCCACACCGTCGCGCGCCAGTGGCTGCAATTAGCTGAGTTAGAGCCGTGCCCGCTGCCGTAGTGCTGTGGAGTAACAAAGCTGTAACCGATGCAACGCCCATGTCTGACAGCGTACAGATGCATTTCCACATGCATTGTATTCGTGTATTTAGTTTTGTAATGAAAACAGGAGAGTCTATTTTCGTTTATATGCCTACTTGTGTGTCTTCTAACTTTAAATCTACTTTCAATTTTGAGATTATATCAGTCCTGTGATGCTTAAAATGAAGTAAAATATTTTCAAGTATGTAGATATCTAAGACGGACTTATTGAAGATAGAAGAATTCGTATAACAGCTGTTATAGCGATGTAGGTAAACGGCATACAGCTGCGCCATTTCTAACCCAGCAGCAATTATACCCTATTCTCAAGTCAATTATTTCACGACCATTTTGTCCTTAGTATTTAATATTAATATAAATAATTATTTAAAAGGATATACTCATGCTATGAAAGTTTGAAAAATAATTGTACCCTTTGTAGGATTTGCAATAACTTCCATACCACCTTAATGAAGGCTCAATATAACCCTGAATGGTGATTCTAATGAAAGTCCAATGTTTGGACGCCGAACAATATCTGTACAATACACCTAATGGCCTGTTGTAACGTCCCTGGTATTGTTTCGACACAATGCTTATTATACAGATACGCGTCCGGTCGTACGTTTGTCTGTACCTTTGAAGGCCCCTTCCTTATATGTTATGGCACCTCGTCAGGTATATCTATCGCTCTTTACACACTAAAAGCTTATTTATGTATGTTACTTTTTATAACGAAATTCAATCAATTGTATATTTTCATGTTGCCGCGTCGTTTTTCTCAATCGTCCTATTTATTTTCTTTCGAATGTATAAACAGCTTTACGTCGTTGCTAGAGTTATTTAGTTATTACTGTGTTGAAATTATTTATATTTCTTCGCAATCATTTCTCATAAACTATATTTTGAGTTAGTTACTGATGAGATCATTCATTATTTATTTTATCGGATATATTGATTTTATTGTTAAAACAGATTAAAGTTTTTTATTAAATATTAATACAATTTTCAATGATTTTTTGTATAAATTAACATATCACAATGTGATCTTGCTCTGTATTATGAAATTAATCAGTAAATAATTGAAATTCTAAAATGTACTTAGGCTGATGTTACATTTCCATTATCGTTTGAACCTATATTTAAGGTGATATTCGCTTTGTTGTGCTTATGCTTTGGTCCTTTCTCATTGTGTTCGTATATACCTTATTGGTGTAACTTTATAAACAAATAAAGTATTGCTTTATCTACTTCTATCAGCTTAGCTCCCGTCATGAGTTCTTATCAACATGAACGTCGCTTTACCGTTCTACTGTTATACAAAAATCTTGTCTTCAGCGTGAGAAGGTTCAGAAGACCAGACGAGAAGGATCTTTTATTACGTATTTGGAAGCATTGTTTGATTGTGGCTGTGCAAGTTTACCCGTTGAACAAAAGGTGACCCAACTTCCTTTGTGGCGTCGTGACTAGTCTTTTGCTGTTTATATTATTATATCAATGATAATAGCACCAACGTCAGACTTACCTGTCATTAGCGTTATATATGTTATGAATGCTTACCTACAATGTGTGGGATGTAACCAACTAATCGAAAAATAACCAGTAGTTCATTTGGTTAGAAACGTGAATAGTTTTGACCGTAAAGAGAATAAGTGTCACCTTAGTGGGCAGTGCCACACACAAATGGTATTTTTACTTTATTTTACAAATTATAAATGTCAATTAGATTTGAATGAAACGATAAGTATTATAATTGGGCTAATCAAACGTATACCCATAGTAAATAATTGTCTTATTTTGAAAGTAAAAAATATATTTAAAAAAATCTTCACAAAATTTAACCGAATGATTATGAAATTTTAACATCGATTAACCACGGAGGGAGGTGGATTAACCGCGTTGCAAATCACATCACGAATGTAAGCAAGAATGTACCATCCCAGATATGCATGACTAGTAATTATTAAGAAATGTTGGTGCAACAATTTCAATCACGAAATTAATGTACGTAATAGGTGACGATTAAAGTATTATAAACGCTCACGAAACAATTAATATATATTATATCTTCAATGCAACGATGCTAAGTAGTGGAGTTAATCATATACGCCTAAATTGTCTCGGCAAATTTTTCTACATTTTCGATACGTAATGCCCGGCCCATAACCACCGCGGCATAATTTCAATGCTAAGAAAGTAGAATCACAAGTGGCAGCCACTATCCATAAACATCTACAACCGACCTCCAACAGGACTGTAGGCGTGGGACTGTTAGTAACAAGTATTTTGGTTAGTTTACGTGCGAATAATATTAGCTGGTTAGAATTCATAGATGACAGGACTGCAGGAATCGGGACCATTAGTAATGTTAGTACGATTGGAGTTAGTAACTGACAATCGTCTCTGACAACTTAGATTAGGGCAGGTAATAACTGCACTCATACTAACATACGCTAACAGGGGTGAATTGCTAACAAGCCTCTTGCTAATGATAACTACGTAAAAGTCTCATTAAAAATGTATACTGCTCAAAACGAACTGATATTAACGGTCTTTCTCTTACAGTCTCGTTCACGGTGGGCTCTAGATACCCATGGAGGACAGTAGCCAGTTGTGACTGCTTTTTATTATTCTGCCACCCTCTTCATGGAACAAAAATCCGTGGAATACCAATTCGAATATTCTCATCACCTATACATTACTATCACCAGTAAATATGCAAAGGATGCAACATTCCAGTGCCTATTGTTCTTACTCTGCTTTTTATGGTTTTATTTTATGTGTGTTTCTATTATGTGATGTGCAATATAGTGTTTTGCATTATATTGTATTGTCTATATAAATACAACTGTGTTATACGGGCTATACCCCATACTTACACGTTTTCACTTGCGAAGAATATGATGTCTACATAGAGAGAAGTACGTTAAACAAACCCATTAGACTTCAAAAGAGGTAAACGTTCACAGAAAATAATTTGACTGTAACGGACGTTTCGATGAGACTCTCTCTTCTCCTATCCATTTATAATAATTTGTAAACACAATAAAAGTAATATTGAACATTTATTGATAGACCGATGAAGGTATTCAAAGTCATATCATTAATCATTATGATTATTAGATTTCGTATTGTCGGCGTCTATTGTTGTTATTACTGGCTTTCGAGAAGTTTCCTTATGATTTTCATGTCTCTTTATTTATTTATTTTTAAAGAAATATCTCTTGAGTCACTATTAATTGTTTTTATAATGACTTAGATTTTTATATCATATTTCTGCTAATAAGATGGTGTTTGTGATGTGATTCAGCACTATGGCATCCCATGATAAGATTTTAAATTGTCATAATTCCATTGCATTCATTATTATCTCTCCTTTTGTCCTAACGAAAACGTTTTCAATTACAGTCCTGTGGTTATGCTTTTATTATGTTACTTAAAAACTAAACTTGTCACTTGGAAGTTGAGCACAGATTATAAAAATCATGTGCAACAGTGTATATATACATACTTTTTTCATATTACAAAAGTGACTGTGACATATGACAATATCAAACATGAACTTAGGGAAAACGTCATGGTCATTTTATTTAGTCGCATCCACAATCTACTCGTATTTATTGCGCGCAGAATGTATTAAACATTTACTACAAGAGGCTTAAATTAATATTCTTACTTTCTTCGCAAATATAAGTATCGCTTAAATTTCAAGTTGTATCCGTTAATTGAATTGTATGAAAACTGTGCATATCTTTATTTGGGTAGATGGGCTCGAGCCCCGCGACTCCAGATGTTAACACGAACAGGTTGTTTGTGCTCAACGGCACCGCTGGAGACAGGCCTCTCATAATCGGCTCCACTCCATCTGGTACTTAGCTAACTGAATTCAGCTATAACCCGCCGTCTTCTTCAGGTCACCAGACCACCTGTCCAGAAAGCTACGTGAGCTCTCTATGCTGAAGTGTGGCTGACATTGGACGAGATTTATTTCCCATAGCTTGTCATTCCTTCGAATGATTTGGCCTGCCTACGTATGTCCCTGTGTGCGTGTGTATGTGATGCATCTGCAAATTGCAAAGAATATATCAAGACGTGATCCGAAAGGTCATATAAGTTTTTAGTTATTGTAAACAATGGCAATTGCACCAGTATGTATTAGAGAGATGGAACACATGGAGTTCCGGTGCAATAAACACTTACCAACTCTCAAGGCGACCGAGACGCAATATGGATACGAAACGCTAATATTTAACTTTTTAATTATTAGAGCACGTAACCGAAATAAATATATCGCTGAACCCCTCACGCGTTAATTGAATGAGTATTGCACTAAGAACAAATGATCGAGCATTGAACGAGCCAAGTGCGTCCTTGAAAATATTTTGAAATTTTCGTGCATCCTGTTGCACATTCTTTTTTTTTACGCAAATGGACACATTTAGTACAGCTGTAGATGTATTTATTTAAATTAAGTATTTATTATTTGGTTCTGTATGTGTAATTCATGACGTGTTATTAAAATTATTTTATTCCTAATAATTTTCATTATCTGTTGCATGTGTTTCAACCGCTTGAATTAAGCGGTCAATTGGTGTCATTATTTTCACCGTATTATTTCTTTGTTAAATTCCGTGTAACTACTTTTTTTAGATATAAAACTGTAAGTGATATATAAATGATATATTCTATTGCCTCATTAAATAGTGCTTAGCTATATGTGATCAAATTTGTCTTAATATTATTAGCTTGGACACCGATAAAAACAGTCATTAAGTGAATTTACCGAAATAGTCAGCGAGTAATGAAATATATTAAATAAAATTTAATAACAATGTAGTAAATATTCCAATGATGAATAAATGTCCGTATTTTTTAATAAACTTATCGGTAAGTATTAATTATTATTGTTGCAGTCTACGACATAATGTTCGCAGTGAAGGCGTGTGTCATCGATCACATGTATTTACATATCTGTCACATCAAAAAGTTTTTGGCCCTTTGTAAAGCTGTATAGGATTTCTCTTCTAGAGAAATCTCTTAGACAATATGTTGATCATTCTAAAAATTTACAAATTGTTCTTATCACTGTTTAACTTAAAGTTTTCGGTACCAATATTTCCAGTTATATCCAATAGAAACTATACAATTCTTACGTCAGACATTCAAAGAAAGGTAAACATAGACTAAGATTCAGTCCAATCTACTATTAGTAACTTTTCTAAAGCGCCTAAAGTACTATTCTTCAATTACGTATGTACTTCATTAACTGGACGTTAACTGTCATTGAAGATTTTCAAATAAGACGATATTTAGAAAACCTTACATATTTCTTCATAATACAAATTTAAATTTGTTTAATAATGTTAACACCAGCCATATGGTTTATCTTGTACATTGAAAAACAAAAGCCTTCTTTTATTCTTGAATAATATTTATTATCTGTGATTTTGTAGCGTGAATTTAGCGATCAATTAGTACCTTTAACTCAACCGTTAGCCTCTACAGTTATTCATACTGGACTCTTTATAAGGTTAACGCTAAACGTTCGATTTTTGAATGCACTCTGTATTGGTATGATAAAGACGGCGATGTTACCATTCATATAATTTAATTACCCAATATTAAAGAATAATCTATACATTTTCATTAATTAAATCTACATGATAGGTAAATATCGGGATTATTATGTCGATCTAGTTATATGGATGAACATCTAACTCTGACTAATGTGTCTAGTTTTATTTTCGAAATTTCGATTTTCTTGGGGAATCAATATTATTATTTGACGTATTTACGGACGAGTACTGACTTATGTAGTATTAAGAGTATGTAGTCAATAGACTTCACTAGTGACTGAGCTGTGAAATGAATCCTAAAATATGAAGATTAATTAAAATATTTTATATACACAAAATATAACAGGCGTAAAGTATTATAGAGAAGAGACTATTAATAGGCCATAAGTCTATAGACAAAAATATTTTGCTATTGGTAGTTTTCTATCACGTATTATAGCACTTTCTATGCGCTTTGGTAATTCGAAATTGGTGGCGTCGCGTGCGACTTTCGCGTTGGGCAACAACTTAGCATTATTGTTGTCCTATAATACTGGTTGGTACAGCGTATAGTAGGTAAACTGGTGGAAACTGTAGATCCAAATAGCATACGAACGTGAGCTGTAGCGATGGGCAGGTTCTGTCCAACAAGGGACGCCTCTGAACAGAAAGAATTAAATAATGATGACACTGAGGATGTTGATTGAAGAACAAGTAAACGAGCAGACGGCAGTCACAAGGCGCCCTTAAGTATATCTAAACTAATTTTAAGATTTAACAGATTATTTTTACAAACCATAATTTGTATGGAATTGAAACAACGCCATCTAGTGACAATAATATAAGCTTATACGAATGCATAAAACTGATTTTATGCATATATTTTTTGTTCGTTAATATAGGAACAGTTTAATATGTAAATAACAAAATTTCTATCCTTTTTCTTGCTCTTTACTTGTAGAAGCCTAGCTATTAATTGGCGATGCCTCTAACAAGTCAAGTCAGACATAGTTAAGTCGACACGTCTCTCTAACTTGACCAGTGAAGAAAACAATTCCACTGTCTCGCCACATCTAGATAGCTTTGCTTAAAATTGAATAACATTTTGTCGGAATGTTTCTCACGTACTAATACAGTTTTCGTTCACATGCGACTGACCTTCTTTATGCAAAGACACGTTTCGCCCACGCCCTCCTCGAGCTACGGGTGTATTGCTTTGGGTTACTTCACATCGCTTGTAACGAATAGAGGGGTTTGACTATCAACAGTTCATCTCTTGTGGAGCTCACATTACTAACTTTTAGCAGATGTTACAAAATTGGTCGCGCAGTGCAGTAGTTAGTGGCCCTAACTGCTGATCCAGGACAGCGATCTCAATTCACATCGAGGATTCGTGTAATGACCACTTATACCCATGACCATGAGCACTCGTTCTGCCTGGGTGTGAAAAAAAATGTATCTAAGTACATAAAACACACACTGCTGAAGTGCCTAATTTGGGATCAGACGGTCGTGTTTGGGGATGTGG
>DWQQ01000489.1:0-11330 GCA_018244775.1 Oxynetra roscius flavomaculata
TGAACTAAAGGCCATATCAGTCCTCAAGAGTAGAAAAACTTCTGTGACTGGCCAATAATAGGATAAAGTCCTATTGGACTTCGCTTGCAATTGTCTATGGGCGGCAGCGACCTCTTATGAAAGCTGCAGCTCCCGTATCTAAAAGAAATATCTTAATTTTCGCTATATAAATAATGTCAATTTGTCCGATAGATAGATATTAATACTCTTGTATCCAACAAATATGTGGAACTAAAGCAAGAGTACGAACTATAAATAAGTTATGTCAAATATTATACAGTAGTTCGGTAACTACGATGTCCTCCATGTTAGAAATGTATTACAGACGTTACTCAGAAACTGTTTTACTGGAAATTACTCTTAAGATAGATAGGTTCTTCGCGGAAATTCATTATGTACGTACATATATTTCGTACTTTGCAGACAGAATTTTAAAATAAATATATTTATGTTGCCGCTTAAATTGTAACAGGGAACCAGCTTCATTTATATTGCACGTGGGTTTCGCGGGTTGGACACTTGAATTCATTTTTTATTTCGTGACTCCAATGTTCATAACGCAGATTGGTCTGTGTGTCCTAAATGTCCCCCAAGGTCCAAAGCGTACCCTCCTGTCTGTCAACTGATTTTAAAGAGCCGAATTAATACTTATTCCGATTCCAATAAAAAAACGTCTCTCGTGCGTTACTTAATTTGTCAAATGTTTCAATCTCATCACACAAACGAACCTACTAACTCACTGAATACCATTCTCGTTATTCCCATTGGGGCCCCTCAATGTTGAGTCAATTGAAACGGATTCATAAACATCAGCTAACGAATGAATAATAGGTACTTAACTATGCTACAATAAAAGCCTTGTTTTACTATTTGCGTATTTGCAATAATATTTATACATATATACATACATCACCTAATATACATTTTGCCCATGAATACGATCTTGCCGCTCTTCTAAACTGTATTGATTAATTAAAAGTTTTTGGCCGAAATGCTATCGTTCAACTTATCGTCAAAAATGTCATAAATACGTTACATTGTGCGGTCCTTTTTGACCGGCTGACAGCGACAATACCGCTTAAATTAGGCTAGTTATATATATATAAACTTTTTGTTTTTGTATTTCCTATTATAAATGTCTTTAGTATTAAATTGTCTTTAGAAGTAATGCCGTTGTTATGTTGGTCGAATGAAAATATTCTCATTTTTATTTTTATTGTTACATTGCAACATTATGTATGGATAAACTTTATTTAAAACTATACAATAAATGCATAACTTTTTGACCATTATTAACTCTATTAGCGTAACACTGCTGGGACTCGTGTCCCCTTTCAGGATGATAATCGTTACGGTATACTTTACACGATCAAAAAAATGTAGTAAGTAATGTAAGTATCTATGGAGCATACGGTTAGGTGTCCTTAAGATCCTTACATTTTGTAAAATTACTGATATATACCACGATTTAAATTCAAGACTTCATGTAGGATACTCAAGTCTAGATCGCTAGACTTTACAGAGTTCTTATACTCGTAAAATCGTTCCGTTTACGTACCTTTTGTAATTCATAAGTTTTACAAGTGTCCTATGAATCTTAGTGTACCAATAAATCATGTAACACGGCCTTTCTTCCAGCGCTGATACTAACTAAGCAAGAAAAATGTTAATGTACTTAAACTTTGGACGCAAGCCAAAAATACGCAAAAAAAAAACACAATACACAGCAAATCGCTTGCTCATAACTTAAGCTTAATGTGGCCTTGGCAGATTAAGCGAGTTATTTAAAATTTCCACCATAAAAAGTCTTGTAATTTACAAATACCTATTCGTTAAATACGCAATGTCAATATTAAAATAATGAACTACGTGAAAATATTTACTCAAAAATACGTACTCATTTATATCGATTTAATTGATTTGTAGTTTACTAAACGGTTCTAAGAAATAAGCAATGCTTAGATGAAGATTGCGGCTAACTATAGGGATTTTCCATTCGCTACTGACACAGTACGTCGAAGGTGACGAGTTTGATCATGGCCTCAATGTACCTGTAGGTACGTATATGAATAGAGTCGGTGAGATCATCGGGCCCAACCGGTGGCGTGTCGATGCGAAATCGAACACTCTTATTTCCATTGCAATAAGAGTCACAAAAACAAACCAAATTGAGCTGTTGATCACACGATGTTTATTTTTTGTGTTATGTTTGTATCGAATAAATTTTATACAGGTGCTAGTTTGGTCAGATAACATTATTTTATTATTATTACCTGTATACAATGAAACGCAATAATTATATTGCGGTTTTTTGTATAAGGATAATAATAATAATATAATTTACATTTACATGTATGTATGTGGCTGTAAATATTATACAAAAATATGTGAAAGATCAAATTTGTTATTAGAAATATATTTGCTCATTTTACACGGTTGCAGTGTAAACCGTAGTGATAAATATAACGTTAAGATACTGACCACACTTACGAAATATTACATACTTCGGTTTAATACTTAGCTCGCTTGAAGAGTTAGAACTTAAACTTTTCTCAAAATAACGTGACGCAATACACAATTTCAACTCAATTTATTAACCTTAAGCAGTAAAACCCACTAGAATATTACTTATACGTATTGCGTGGTGTCAAATACATAATTAACCTTTTCGCTTTATCTTTATATTTTCAATTATAAGCAACAATGTTTCGCGAACCTAACTTCAATTAAACATTCTAGTAAATATTTTTCTAGACATCATATCAATGGATCAATATCCCTTGCAATTTAATGTTTTACATAGATAATGACAAGTAAATGTTGTTTAAAGTTTTGCAAGTGCTTTGTTAAATCATTCGCAGTTTTCTTACAATTGAGTGTTAATGGAATAAGAAATTGACGTTACATAGAGTCAGTGCACTAAAGACTTATGTACTCAAAATAAGAGGCCTATTTGGGACTATAATAAAGCAAACGGGGCTAAGGTGTAAGTAGTAGTGTAGTAAGTGCTGCAACTTTTATTATGCCTCTTTACTACGTGTTCTAAAATTGATAATATAATTTCACACCTTAAGCTTCTGTGTTTTTAGTATAGGTACATGTGTAAAAAGCGCTACAGTTATATAAATGTCAATTGAATTAAATTCATTAGCTAAAATTATTTTAATTGAATGACTAATTTAATTTCAAACAAAAGGTTTAATTCAGTAAACAACCACAACTGCAGTTTAGGGTATGAAGGAGTATTTTAATAATATTATTGTAGTGTTAGACGTAGGGGTGACAAACAAAACACAGTAGGAACCTGTTGAACTGAGGGATTAAAGCATGAAAAAAGCTCTGAAACGAAACAACTCGATCCGCGCGAACTACAAATGATTCATAAAATCCTAATATGTACATATTCGCAAACGCTATTAATGTACAAATCTCTTATTTATCTCAAATAGTTTATATTATTAATGTACATTGACAAATATTTTAATAGTTCTATCAGACGAACTATACTATAGCACTATCTTCGCCTATCAACATGGGAGAGAGCGGAGTATCCTCCGCATTTTCATGTCAAGAGGGTACCAAAGAGGCATGCAACAGCTACAAGAAACCTCTGCCGTTCACAAACATCTACAAACGACCCCGATCTCTATTCATTTCCTTCATTTGTAGAGGAGACGTTGCGTAACAGTTTAAATGTAACTTCTTCGTATAATCAGATCGTACAATAACAATCTACCATTAACTGAGGGAAACCCTAAGCCAATAAATGACAATATTCTATCGCATACATTAAGTGCTACATTCACTAAGTAATTTATAATAATTAAAACCAATTGGATTCGAATTGAATTTGGATTTGAATAAACCTAGCCACAGACAGAAGGAGTCTAAACAAATCTATCAGCACACAATTCACTGGAAACCAATAAAACTTTGTAGTTTTAAGCAATCGTCGAAACGTCCAGCGTTTGTCTGGTCTCATAGTACCATGTGAAACTTTGGTAAGCAAATAAACAATAAATTGCAAGGTATCGTGGGCAGTGACATACGAATGGAGGCTACATTCAATTCCGACCGAGCGTTATTAACTTGTTTACCCTAGATACCAATACTTCTAAAGTGTATCTACGAGTTTACTCTAACATTGATCTTGTGGAATCATATTTATATTAAAGAAAACGTAACATACACACACAATCTTGATTCAGTGGAATCTTAATATTTATAAATAAACTAAACCAAAAATAATTTAATTTAAAACAGTTATTAAGTTTCTGATATGCTTTCCTAGATAATTATACGGTCAAATCAGCTCATCAGTCATTAAACTTGAATGAAAAGTCACTTTAAACGTTTGGTTATACGAATATTAATCAAAGCAAAAACCAGAACCTTTATAAAAATAATAATTCGCCGCTGCTGCCCATAGACATCTGCAACCGAGCTCGAACAGGACTGGTTTTCCTGAATTCTACGTGGGAAAAGTTGATTTTGTATAACAAATTATCGCATTATAATTTCCTAGATCAATCTATTCCGTTTTATTAATAGTAATATATAAATAATTCTGTTATGATGTCAATAGCGTTCTCCGAGCAATACGTAAAAATGTTTTAAGGAAAATTAATTAATTCCATGCGATTACCAGTAGGTACTATAGATTATCGCGCTCGGTTCTTACAAAGCTTACACCAGCGTCCTCCAATCGAAAACGACAGTTATCCCTGAACCACAAAAACATTGCGATAAATTTACTTGTGACTCGTAATAAAATTGTTTGTTTGCTAGCGTAAGAAATACCCCTTTGTGGAATAAGACTTTCTTTTCATCAATTCATTTTCCTTTATGTAACGTGTTATTGAAATGATATTATCCCAATGTTACATTGCGGTTACGAAGTTTCTTTGGGAATTGAAACCACGAACCATAGTTTTATGTATGTCCTTATAGCAAATTACTTCATTATTCAAAAAAATGTTTAATTTTTTTTAGATTTTTAGTTCACCACGTTATCTGCATTATTTATTTAGCCAAGTTCTTCAATTGTAGTCGACAAATAGTCGAAACAAAATTAAAGTATTTCAATATTATTCACCAACGCGTGGAGACTATTGAAAGTCCAATTGTTTTGTTTA
Source organism: Oxynetra roscius flavomaculata (assembly GCA_018244775.1). NCBI lineage: Eukaryota > Metazoa > Arthropoda > Insecta > Lepidoptera > Hesperiidae > Oxynetra > Oxynetra roscius. Next base: position 5,136 of record DWQQ01000489.1, read on the forward strand.
AAAAACCAGTAGACTTCTCTAACACCACAAATTACGGGACGCGTGAGACACCCACGCGAAAAGTTATTCAATTCGTGTCAATCTTAATTCTCGTGCGAGATGACTAAGCGGCGCGCCATCTAATGCTGCGTAAGTTTGGATTTTCAACGGCCTTTGTAGGATTAGTTATTTTGGAGATACGTCGAAAATTCTCATTATTATTTTGATGATCTACATAAGCAGCGTAAAAGCTACACTATCTTCAGTGGTCAACATTCCACGCATATAACTTTAAACAATCTCAAATTGCAATTAAGAGCGGCCATAAAAATGTTTCTACTGGTGATACTAAATTCGTACGCTTTGTCTTCGTTCTGGGTGACACAATAATGCGTGCTCGGTCACGTCGTGACAGCGATGGGTACATTGTTGTAGCCTTGAAGACAAATTTACTATGTACCTACCTATATTTGTCAGCGAGGTTCCATGGCATGGCGTGTGGTGGTATCGTGGACCTTGCTATTACGTCGGCTTATTACACACTGAAGTTGCTGTATTTTCGGATGCGTTATTTTAAAACACCGTTTATTATTCTCGCAGCAACAGCGTTTACATAGTTTTTGCGTATTTAGAATTCTCGGAAAACATTGTTTATGTTTTGAGCTCTACGCAGAAGTGTATCGATAGAGCTGACAAGTATTGCTTTTCTCGAAAATTTCACTACGGATCACTAAGTGTTGCCAAGAAAGATTATAGTTTTTTTTTTCTTATTATTAGTATTAATACATTGATGGTTATAGGAATATATTCCATGATTTGTTAAGCATATGCATGTTGCAATGACATTAATTTTTAATATAAATTTACAATTTTATAATTTTAACAAAAATGCCTCTTAAGCTTAATTTTTCAATTGATATATTTAAAAATTCAGTACAGCATTTGGTTATCTTATTTAATATGCTGTTTGTCCAATATATTAATGAACTGAAGTCCGCGTGACCTATTAATGTATGGTTGAAATGTCATCAAACAGAATATATTATCAGTCAGAATTATAATGGCTTGTCACAGACAGGATTAGGCCCCTTGATACTCTTGTACATCAATACACTGATAATTACCAATGAAATATAATATGTTGATATGGACAAAACAAGCAATCGATATCGCTAATAGATATCGCATAATATTATTAATAAACCGTCAAGAGAATTAATCTCATGTTTGGGTTCAGCGAGAGATACCATGCGATCATCGATTAATCAAGATGTAGTGACTCGCAAAGTATTTATAACAGAAGCATGCGCAATGCTGCATGTAAAATCTATTAATAAATGCGAACGGGCTCTTATACTACATAGGCTTCCATCGAAATTGTAGTTTTGGTGATTCTTAAGATTTTTTTTATAATAACATTTCGTCTTGTGCAATTAATTTCACTCATATTCCTGGGAGATATGCATTACCACTACTAATTGACGAAGACACCGGCTACTGATCTTAAATACTAAGGCACGCCCAAATGCCTATGCCCTTAAGTAATGATAAACACAATTGCTAATCAGTTTCAAATTTCCTCTGAAATACAAAAAAAAAAAACATCATAAAAAAGAGTTATTAACGAATCGATATTTAATCCTGATTATTTGCCAATATCAGGATAACAATATACAGGGTTATATGCTCCAGCCCTTGGCACTTCGGCTGTTGGATCACAAAGAAGCATTAAATCATATTAAAAGAAATGCTATAATTATGACATTTTAATCTAAAATAGACGCCTTTTATAAAAAAACGAACAATAATACTGGTCTTGGCACATTTGTATATATTTATTTTATCATTCATTCATTCTGTTATTCAACTTTTTGGAAGCGTTTCATGCGACTGTTTACAAAAATGTTAGAAGTACAAACGTTACGTTAAAAAACTGAACTTTGTGGCTTGTTGTATCCATAATGAACAGTAGATTTGACAACTTGCATCTATAGAGAATACAATTTTGATTAATGTCTCTGGAATATGATCCGTACCAAGCGTGAATAGGTTGATAAGTCAACTTGCAATTTTTTTTAAATCATAATAGGCATGAAGTCAATTATCTGAAAATTCCAATCAAATCAATCACATTCGGATGAAAGAGTTATTCAAGTAACCTAAAATAGGTTTAACAGATAATACGTAAACATTAAAATGACTGCCCTGAAAAGTGCTCATTTTCGACTTGTTCACGTATTCACGCCTGGTACGGATATAACAAGTAATCTTGACATAAAAATATCAGTGAATTTCTCTTTGTTTTCAGGACTGTGCCTGCAGTGCTACCAATGCAACTCTCAGTCGGACCCCACGTGTTCGGATCCCTTCACAAGCTCCAAGTCTGCAATTGTGGTCAGCTTTTTTGACTCATTTTCGAAAAGCTTTAATAAACGAAAGAAGAGTTTTAATAAAAAAAATCTATCATTTTAGGTCTCTCACACACACCGTAATAAAAAATTACTGACTTGGATGTGCCGTAATGATTTGTAATCATTTGGCTCTCTCGTTTGATCCTATTGCATTATTTGTATATTTCTAGTGTTTCCCACGCTAGTATCGCTGAATACATAGGCGAGAGTAGATTGAATACACAAGCGAGAGTAGAGTAGAATGAATGATTGTATGACACCTTTGTTTCCACATTATATGACAAATCTACAAAAAAAGAAAGAAAATTATACAATGCAAAAAGAAAAACAGATGTTGCTTTGCTTTATTTCGTTCCGATTTGAAGAAAGCAACATTGGAGCCAGTTCCAATATATATTTTAGATATTTTTTTTAAGTAATTTGATAAAAAAATATAAGCATTATGTAAGAAGACCCTCCATTGATACAGTGGGCGCTTAATATTATTATCCACATACGAGTGATCGCAATTTCAGATTGTAAGAGATATGTATGTAAATTGAAGCAGCATCAGCTCTTGCAGAGTTGACGGCTACATCCACATCACTTGGTCAGTCCCAGGTGTTAACGTTAAGCAAGGTCGTTTAAGCTCGTAGTTTGTTATCTGAAGGGCAGGTTATAACATCGAACAGATCCTAGTGTGCTCTCCAAACCTGTCCCAATGCCGTGAAAAACCCTAGCCCAGGATGTGAAAGTTTTGTGTAAATATGTTTTGTTTATTAATTACAGGACTGTTCGACTCAAGATTCTATTAACTATGCAAGATCATATCTTAATGCCATTTTGCCTCGTGATCTTTTGGACAACGTCGCAGGTGCTCCTAGATATTGTCACAAGATCGTCATGCGTAAGTTTTTATTAAATTTATTATTTCAGAACCAACAAGTGTTAAATAGTTACCTATGTAACCAAAAGTACTTTTCTATTAACTAGAGATTAGTTGAATGACCGCGTGTGTAGATAATGTGGTCCAAGTGGATTTTTGAGTATTAGTCAAAATTTTAGGCAAAATTTTTATCCATTCATCCATCACCACTGTTTTCGATACAATGCTCTAGAATAATTCACGACTAACCTATTAACAGTAATCAATATGTTTAGATTGTTCTTCAAAACCACGAATACCACTAGCTATTGTGAGCATGAATGAAATACGTCGACTTGAATTCGTTTTTATCTTTACAGAAACTGGCACCACTGTCCGAACGTGCTTAGACGCCAACCCGAACGACCTCAACCAGACCTGCCGTCAACTGGAAACCACTTCCAAGCTCGCGTCGTTGGACAAGCAGATCAAGTACTGCAGCGTCTGCGACAAAGACCGCTGCAACGGCGCTGCATCCATCGTATCTTCTTATCCTCTAGCTATTATGGCGCTTGTCGCTACATACCTCTACTTCAAGCAGTAATCTCCTAAAGTATCAACAATGGGCGTTTTCTCATCGCACCGCATCGCCGATGTATTATAACGGCGCTGGCATCGGTGAGAATTCTGTTATCACTGACCATTGCGTTTTGTTCACTGAACGTTTTATCCACAAAGCCACTGTTCGCGTCGTCTCCGACTACTAGAACAACACCCATTGACTAGTTACAAGCAGTCGTGCACGCATTCGCTTGATGTTCCGCGTTGCTCTTCGCTAAATCATGTGCCAAATCTGCACATTCCCGAAACAAAATTTTAAACTTCGCACTCGGTTGTGCGGCCTTTGGATAGTACCGTCCAATGTCATTTACGCTCCTCACATAAACACTTCATTGTTTAATATAAGAATAGAATAAGTATTGTCGATGTTGTTTCATATATTAAGTATAATTTATGTATTTTATTCTTATGAGGGACGACTTTCTGTTTTATGTAATATTATTAAGAATAAAATGTTCATGATACGATTTTGTTTTATAAGAAATCACTTAATGGTCATAACTTAGAATGTTTACCGTCTAGATAAGCTTAAATTTGCGTAATTATTCAATAACACATTTTGTTCTAAATTTCAAAGGTAGCAGAAATACAATGTTTTAAGAAATGACTAACAAAGCATTTATGTATATAAGTATATAATAAGAGAGTAGATGTTAACCGTCCCTATAAGGTGTATCGATTTGTAATAAAAACATTAAAAACATATTTATTTTTTATTAATACCGAGCATATCTACAACTAACTACTGATTAACATTTTATACATATGTAACATTCAATAGCAAGAAATAGAATAGTACGAGAAGTGGAGAAAAAAAATAATTTTTAGGAATTATTTCCATTTATTGTCATATTACCGACACTTTTTCATAAACAAATACAAAACGTAAAAGAATAATCTATATAATAAAAATAAATCGCTAAATGTGTTGCTAAGCGCAAACCTCGAGAGTGCCTGAACCGATTTCGTTAATTCTTTTTTATTATATTCCTTGAAGTACGAGGATGGTTCTTACGGAGAGAATTTTTTTAAAATTGCCTGAAATAGTCTAAAAAAGGCTCTTTTCTATATTTCCATACAAAAGATTCATAATAATACTTTAAAGTCAATTTGAACATTAATATCATACCATAAAGTTTAAGTATTAGTGGAGGGGTCCGGGAAGGCAAAACAATTAAGTGACGTTAGTATCGTATAAATATTAATGTCAATATTTGTCAAAAACAAACTGTCTAAATTGTTAAAATGTAAATTATCTGTGGTAAAATGTCACTTGAAATGTAAACGTCTCTTTGCTGTGCATCTATCTATATATATAAAAGAAAGTCGTGTTAGTTACACTATTTATAACTCAAGAATGACTGAACCGATTTGGCTGAAAATTGATGATACCTTATAACCAGGAGAAGGACATAGGATTTTTAGGTCTTTTTATCCCGTTCCCGTGGGACGTGACATAAAACGTGGTATAACAAAACGAAACTGACAAGGAATAACATGGAATAACAAAACGCCAATGACAGCTAAACGTAACGCTGACTACGGTTAAGTATGTCGTAAGGTTAAAAATTTTACAATTAGAAATTTTTAAGTTGACCGGTTTATGTAATTGTTACAAGTTTCCATTAGCTTATTGTGCCGATATTATCATTAACAATGCCACGACCAAGAAGATCGAATCTTTTCCGATAAAGCCGTAATGCAAGTAGAATTCGAAACACTGCGAATGAAAGTGCAACCCATGCACCAAAATACATGGCTAATAAAGAATCATTGATGTACTTGAATTTTTTTTATTTATATTTATTATAATTTAAAAAAAAATAACTCAAAAAAATGCAAAATCTGCTAATTTATTGCCTCTATAGCGAAACAAAGTTCGCCGGATAAGCTAGTACCTAATAAATATAAAATTTGATTTTCAAAAAAATGCATGTTCGTAAAATATTTTTCTTATACAACAAACATTTCATATCTCGTATAAACGATAAAAACTTCTTTAAAATATACGATACAATTTTTATTTTTGTATTCAATGTAAGTTCATTCATACTTCGATATATTTGAATATCAGAACTATGCTGGCCATAACGCAAACAAACAGGACAATAAATCAGATAGTATAACTGCGGATAACTGTGCTTTAGTTTATGACAGATATTTTGTTGGTGTTCAAATGGCCTTAGTCATAAATATATCAAAGTCACTTGTAAGGTACAGGCTACATCGTAGCCTCATAACGATACAATATCAGAGAGGAAAAAGTAAATAAAATAAAATAAATAAATAAATAACCGTCACGCCAGGTCCCTAGCGGGGTAGGCAGAGAGCACCGAGTGC
>DWQQ01000490.1:0-11328 GCA_018244775.1 Oxynetra roscius flavomaculata
ATGGCTATGCCTATTGTGAGACTTAGAGGTTCAAGAGGAGTATCAAATGAGTCCTTCAAAACCGGCTACGCATGTGTGATACGGTACGAAGGTGACTGGTGACCATGCGTATGCTTGTTTGAATATTTAAAATACATTTTTAAATTAGCTTTTGGTGACATTATCACGTGTCATAATGTTAGAATGGTTGTAATTTTGGTTACGGCGTGGATGTGCGGGATATATATTTGCGAATTGTGAATTTAAATTATAATATACATTTGCTTAACTTCTTAATCATCACTTCTCTAATACCCCTTAACTAACATACCAAGCCTATTGCATGTCGTGCCCTTTGAAATATGGCATCGTTAGTGAAAGACAACACTCATGTAACCACTCTGAAAGTGTTCTAAGAGCATATTTACGACACATTGAACTTTACATTTTTAATTGATCGGAGTAGTAATTTCTAAAAAATTGTTGATCGTTAAAAGTGGCGGTGGATCCGATGCGATGGTGTGGTTTTAGTATAACTTAACACTAGCCTATGTCTATTGATTTGTATTGTCTACGATACCAATTGTATCTAGGTTATCTTGGATGGTTCAGTGCTTCACGGTGTCGCAGCATCACAAAGCTGTAGTATCCGAGGATCTGTTCATTCACCAGATATGCACTGCATTGTTACACAACAATCGAGTTTCAACTGCTCTCTGTTGAGCGCCTTGTGACGAGTTTATTACATTCAGCTGAATTGTTGTATTTGAAGTTAGTCATTCTCTTCTTGTTGCATTATTACAGATGTATGACACTTTTAGGTCGATTCTGATTTTGCTTTTCCTCGCCATTTTTATCGGTGAAAGCCGTAGTGAATAGAATATTTGACTGTTTGGAATTTCCGTTTCATATCCCCAGAGCGGCAGTGAGTGCAGTCTTTCGGAAAATTTTAAATCTCTGATGTTGCTAGTATCCGAGCAGCCGACCACTTGCTAACAGGTGACTCATTCTTAGGATAATTCGCTTTTCATTAGATGTCTATTTTATATAATAATCACATTATTTCCTGCCAATATGCACATTTAGAATATTTTATCTAATCTACACTTTGTCGTTTTCCTGATGAACAAGACTACTTTGTGAATAAGAAGAAAGATTTCTTATTTTGAACCTTGCTTAGTGTACCACGCTGGTCAAGTGCGGACTGACAGTGTTTCCAAGTCTAGTTATGGAAATCTCTGAGGTCCGAAATTTAACAATCATGTGTTCTTTCATCGTTACAGCATATGAAATTTCAAATTGAAAAATGTATATGGATCTCAGCGAGATATGTTTGCTAAGGATATAAACCCCAAACCTCTGCGGATGAATTTTAACCACAGTTCTAACCCTGCGTTAATCAATCGTAAATAAACACCAAATGTTGGTTGGTTCTAATTTATATACAGAACGGGGTTACCGTCTGACCACATTTTAGGGTAATGGTTTTCAACACAAGCGTGAGCATATACGGTTAATGCATACTCAGGTAAACTAACCGTATAATCAATAGCAATATTTTAAGGTTGCTGTAATAGGTAGGCATGTTTCATAATAGAAAGGCCAGAGATTAAGTAGATATAAGTAGATATTTGGGGTACTATAAGTTGACAGTATTATATTCACAAATGTATTATGATGAATTACAGTACTATTTTTATGGTACTCGCCTGGCACAGGGTTGCCAGTAGCCAATTTTTGATAGGGTTGCTACAACTGTGTGTTTTATTAGAATGTTTATTTTGAGCTATCTATATTATATCATGTATGTAAATGTGGTATGGTATACATAACCCATGTAAATATGGTATCATCTCATCTACCTATGAAGTGTCTTTATGTAAATAATTTAATTGGTAGAATATTCTGGAAGATAAAATAGAATCATAGAATATATGGAAGTACAAAAACTCCCGAGATCAAACGAAACCCTATAGCGAGGAAAACCTTTAGTTTAAAAACAAAACGGTTAAAAAATCTCCCATTTCAAGGAGGAAAATATTTTTGTTAATAATTTCGTTCTTTACGCTTTCGACCTAAAAACCAGGCAGTGACGCCATTTGCATTATTGTCAAAAACGTCATTATTTCTACCTTTATATTCTCTGCATCAATTATTGTTATACTTAAGAATAACACGTTTATATCACAAAAATATATTTTACAATATATCAGTATTACATAGAACAACATTACAAAGTTTTTTTTATGTGAAGAGAGTAGCAGAGCGTGGCATTTACAAGGAGCTGCTGCTGCACGTAGACACCTGCAACCGACCTCGAATAGGACTATCTGTCCTGCTCTCGGGCGGTTACTCTCGAGGACTGGTATGGTTGGCTTTGGTATATACATACGTGGACCGGATATCACAGCCTTCGAACCGAAACACAGATTGCGTGAATAACATCTGCTTCAGGGCAGAAATAGGTGTAGCGAGGGTACTTCCCTGGGTGGACCGTATACAGGTTCTACCACTTACCAAGTGCGAGGATTATTGGAAAGGTATTACAGGATTATAGTACGTGCGTTTGTTGAAAATACAATTGAAAATTCAATAGAAATTGAAAAAAAAAGTTATTTGAATTATTTTTATATTTTAAATTGTTACATTTAAAATATAAAATTTACGGCTGCGAGGTATGTCAGAATCAATAGGAAATCCCAAACCAGTGCCTATATATCTAATGTTTCATTTGAAATAATTTCGGATTTTGCCTAATTTCGGGTCACCTTGGGTTTAATAAATTGAACCGTTCATCGATTATTTTAAAAGGTTTCTAAAATCGAGTTCTTTCAGTACAGAAGGGTCAGACCGGCAAAAAACGGTTCAAAAAGGTTTTCAAGGAAGGGTCTAAATACGTAAGGATTTAATTTTGATAATGCAAATAAGTATGGCAGAAAATTAGGGCTCATTTGGAATAAATCTTTTTAAGTATACACACTCGTATATTGAAGATTTTAATTTCTTCTACTCGTAATGTAAGTGGTCACCTGAGTGAAACACAAACTCCTATTTATTCATAACGAGAAATGATCCCACATAAATGGTATCCTAAATCTTCGCGTAATATACATAATATAATCTTATGTTCATACGGGTAAGATTAATGGTATATTATTAACTAGCTGTTGTCCGCGACTTTATTCATATGAAGTTTACTAATGATAACTATGTTTTGATTGTCATAGGATTTAAATGTAATAAAGCATTTATTGTGCTCCATGCAAAGGTTTATCTAACCCTCTTTGAGATTTGAGATCTCAAAAAATAGACATACGAACAGACAGACAGGTGGAAAATAAAAAATCGTTCTTGTTTGTTTTATTATTACCTTTGTCTTATCGTTTTTGTTTATACAAACCTTTGATGTACTAGTACACACACAACGAGTTTTACTGTTTTATTATATCTATAGATATCTATTGAAATATGAGTTTCAATTTGGAATGAGAATAATAAATTTTCATTTCAAACTCCAAAGCACAAACTGGGCGACGATTCCTAATTTCGACACGTCAACGTAACGAACGTCCGTCCGTTCCGATCGCGTCACCCCCATTCATTATTCCCACTTCATTTGTTTGTCCAGCGCGATCATTATTTACATCCTCATTTCAATTAATTGGCGTCCCTTTAAACGCGGCGCTTCTGTAGATTGTCAGACGGTTAGTCGAAGTTACGTCTGTCGTAACAATATCGTTAACATTTCACTTGGTTTTTTTCCACTCCCGCTTTATAGCGGCTACGACTAGAACGTTATGTGATTGAATAGATAAGTGTTGATTTAAAAAATCTATTTTGCATGGATTTTTAGGAATGGAAATTAATTAAGAAGGTGGAAATAGAAATCCGGTTAACTTAAAAGTATTAACTAAAGCAGTTGATTTATAAACATGAAGAATTTTGCAGAGTGAAACAATAATGTAAATGCAAGAGAAAGGTTAGTACGAATTAAAGAGACGTGTAAAATAAGTTTTATGATATGAAAAGTCAGAGAAGTTGGTTCATATAATTTCGGGTAGTTGATTCTGTGGTACCCGAGATCAGATACAGAAATGTTTACGAGTTGCAATGAATATCTGAGAGCATGCTTAACCTAATAAAGACATAATCCATAAATAGAAATGAAACTGGAAATGAAATATGAATATGAAAAGTATTGCTAAATTGAAAGATAAATTTATTGTTCATTGCGAATTTCATGATCGAGTTCCAATTAATAAGAAACTTTAAACTGCTCGCGAACTTGCCATTTCATAACCAGGAAGATAAAGTGAGAATGAATGTTGGTAAAGTAAGCTAATTGACTATATTTGTACTTTTTGTTCCAGTTTGTACTTATATTAGTTAAACTAACATTTATGAAAATCTATTGAGTATATATTTCAACGAGATTGGTAGAGATAGAAAAATTAAGGTTAGGCTTATGTATGCATTTTAATGAAATCGGTGTCCGCCTTAAAGAAGATTAGGTCGAAACCGCATTCAAACTGACGATCATGTAAGTTGGTTTTGGGCAAGGTACAATAGGCAAAAGAATTTTGTCAAATAGCCAGAAAGTGGAAAACGTTAATGTTGTAATTCTGTTCGTTTCGTTCGGTGCAAAGAGCTCCACAGCGTTTGAGGTCATCAAATATTTTTTTAATGCTTGCTATCTTGTACACTATCTTTAATATGATACAATAGTGAGCTGCTGTGAGCATCTTAACACGATACGTTTTAGATTGACAGACATCACTGTGCCATCCTCACTTAGTATCTACGAGTGCGAACAGTATCCTTGTTGTATTGTTACCCGCTATCTATCAAAATAGGTATTCGTAGCTCCAAGCGATGCTCGTCAGCCGATTGTGATTGCGACTTCATTGGGATATAAACGAAGAACGTAACAATATACGCGATCTACCTAAAAGTTACGCCTTTTTAATATTCAAATAACTCTTCTGTTATACCCAGTTAGCTTATGTATTAAATGGATTTTATTATTAAACGTTCTTTGGATAATAAATGATTATATTACGTTTCCGCTGTGACCGATAAATCCGAAACTAGTGAATTGGTTTTACAATAGTAAAGTAACACTTGTATAATTGAACCAAAATGAGGATCTATACATTAACTTCTAGCCGATTAACCTTCTATAAACTTCTAACCTTATGTGACAAGAAGTACCATGTTGTTATGAATAAAACAGATTATGAACACTATCGTGTACTTAAGCGGTCCTACGTAATTTACAAGTTATTTTAGTTAAGCAATGGCGGATACTTTACGTCCTCGGTTATTGTCAGCATTACCGTGCCTGTTAACAATGTTGATGCCCATAAAAGCGGTTTGGAAAGTTCGGCCGTAGTTCACCACTGGCCCATAATTCTACGTGTCAGCAGTTGAGTAGCGCAGTGCAGTCTCCGAGTCTCGCTCATTTAGGTACAGAACTGTACCTCTTGAGACAAGGTCGCCACTATCAACAATTTTCGTTACAGAGAACACTGTTTGCTACTTTTATCTTTAACGATACTTAGTTTGATAACTATGTATTTCGATCTTCGTTCATCTATATTCCACTAGTAATACCATAATACAACGATAAGTTTTCGGTTCTACTCCTAACAATATTTTCTCCGCTATAGGTGTTATTATTAAAGCTTGCTAAACCTCCTTGTTATTTAAATAGGTTTCCTTTATGAACTATAATATATTTTTGTAACATTTGTATTATTTTTATTATCATTTGTTACTTTAAGTAACGTTATGCTTGTCCAGTGAAATCAAATTATGTATATACATACATAAATAAATTTGTAATAAAAGCAAGAGGATACTTATGTTGAAATACCGAGAGTTTCATGTTAATTTACACAATCAATTGCGATTGTGACAACTCGATCGGAACAATGGATTTTAATATTAGCAGTCGCTTTGTATGAACCAACATACGCAGAAATTAACTATTCAATTTTAAAGAACCATAAATAATTGTAGATTCTGCAAAAACTGACTGCAGCCGTTTTCACTTAGTGTTATAAGATTTTTTTTCTATTTTTATCTTAGTTAAATAGCATTGATTGGTACATCTCTGTGTTGTAAGAGCCTGTCACTTATCAAACGTTGCTTTACACAGGCGATATCGCATTCGCGTTGTCTTCGAAATCTATCATTAGACACAAAGACCCATCGTCTCGCTTCAATAAACCATACGCTGTGCTGGTGTTACTAGTAACTGTATTATGTACATACATTGTTCAGTCGTGAGAGGCTGTCACTTATCGAAGTTTCGGTGTACATATACTGGCGGTGTTCGTTAGCTGAGTGCAACTGGGACAGCCCGTTCGCTCCGCAACATCTGTACTCAGAATGTTTCAATAGATACACAAAGATGAAACTGTTCTCTTTAATCATATATATATCGTTCTAGTTTTAGTGGTAATTGTACTATGTATGTGCGTTGGTATTTCGCTTGTTTTGGGAGCCTGTCGCCTGTCAAACTGTAAGTATATGCAGGCGGTGTTCATTAGCTGATTGCGATTGGGACAACTCCATCAATCTGCGTTAATATCGGTGAGCACACTGCACTAACTATACAGAGTGGTAAACATACTGTCATATACATAGTTTGTAGAGACATTTTCACCATCAAAGTTGTCATATTTCCGATGCTAGAACTGGCATACTGGCCATCAGGAACTGCTGGTCATTTTCGGTTTGACTAACTTCTCACGCGCTAGAAAACATTCTTGAGAACTCCAGGTTTTTTAGATTTCTTAGCTAAATCTTTCTCCGGTACAGCGTTATTTTGTCTTTAAATTTCACACAATATGTAAAATGTTTTAATTCAGAAGTACAAAGTAATCTATAGACATCTACAAAATTTCCAAGTAATGATCTCCCATAACACGATCACGAAGATTCCGTCCCAAGAATTGACATCTTCATTCCCATTTGTCTTTCTTAAAAACGTCTATCGTGTAATTCCTTAATCATATGAACAATTGAGACTTCCATTACGAATGTCCGTCGCTGAAGTGCCACTAATGAGTCATCAAACTTTTTGTTCACAAATAATGACCAAGTCGTTAGTTTCATTGCCGTCGCTCCGAAACGTCGGTGACAAAGTACTCTGTCACTTGCACGACTTATTTTGGTTTGAATTGTAATTATATAAAAAGAACTAATAGACGTCGCTACTGCAAAGAGTAGTTTTATCTGCTAACAAGCACATAGATCACGTGATGTTCAATAATTAATTTAACCCTTATGGTCACTGCGCAGTGCAGCAGTGGTCTAATACAGCTTGGTGAAGATGCTGATGATAATATAAACCAGAAATATCTGCACATATATAAAAACCCGCTAACTTATTAGGTCCATTTGGAAAATGTCGCCCTATTAGTAACACGACTGCCCAATCTAGCGTCATTTTGCTCTAACTTCGTATGCTTGTAATATTAAGTGTTTTTCTCGAGTGTAGTGTGTAATAAAGTAATAGTAATGTTATTTTGGGACAACTCTCATACTATTATCTGATGCCTAACGAGACAGAGGCTCTATTATCATAGTCAGACAGCTGCAGCATACCTTTACACACGGACACAGAACAAACACTCGTGCTCAGCATACAAATATTAGTCCTGGATGGGAATCAAATTTACAACGTTAGGCTCCATAGGCACGTTCACTAATCACAGGCTATAAACGCTGTTGTTGAATTGTATAATATATCACTGATACTTCTGTACCCGTGTGTTGGTGTGTCTGGTGACCATAACGCAATTTGTCTGCATAACTTTCTTAATATTACTGACTCACAAATATAGTTAGTTAGTTAAAGTTAATTTTATTAGTTATTCCATAAGACAAGTAATTTACGTTATTCGACGAAAAACACACAGACAGCCAGAAAACAAAATCCCTTGTTAGTTACATTAATATTTTCTGCTCTATCAATCCGATACATAAATTCGTTTATGGATGGTTAACTAATATGATTTTACCTACTGCTTCTGTGTGGCAGTAACTAGCGAACTTCCAAAAGAATGTCGGTGACAGAAACGCCATTAATCGGACGTCAAAGTGTTTGCTCGCGAGTAATGGCACAGTAGTCGTTAGTTTCAGTGTCAGAACTCCGCGATTTTACTGGTAATATACTTTATCATTTCTAAGATAGATCGCGATTCGAATCAACTTAAGGCTTGATTCATATGAGATTTCTTCGAAGGCGAACGGTGTGATTAATTGAAAGCGATTATTCAGTGTGACAACACTCTCTTTAGAGTTTATTTTAGGTTCGCGTTCCTGAAATAACTTTAGGTGTAACGTTTGTAAAGTCCAATGGGAGATTTTAGTACTGATAGCCTGTACTATTAGCCGGGACCATTCTGCTGTGCTAATTGGTTAACGGATATACTCATGTAACTTTGTCGCTACCAATAATTCAAAAATTGTTAAACCATGTCGCTTTGCAGACACGATGCATCACTTCCAACATATCAAAATTACTGTCTATGTTATTAATAAATTAAATTCAACGTATTTAACATTATTATTCAGTAATTCCGTCTTACAAAGTGTTCCTAAAGTAATTGTTAAAAAGTATTTTTTATTGGCGAATTAATATTGTTATTTTATGGCGCAATAATATTATTTGTTATACTCATATACCAGTATGTGCAAATAAAATTATTTTCATTTCAATTATTACTGCAAACTTAAGATTAAAAATAGATTTATACATATAAAGAAAATATAATCTACAGAATACACAGTGTTTTTAAATCTTGAATATATTACGCCCGTACAGCTGCTTGTGGAAATCTAGCAAACACCATAATTAATGTATTATAAAAATGATACGTAAATACAGCAGCAAAGATAATAATTTTTTATTTTTATTTTAGATAATTTATTTTATTTAAGTGTCCATTGAATTAATAATTTAAAAGTAAACGAAATTTCTGTCCCACGTCCTACTTTGAAACAGCATTGCATATAAATAAGGAAATAGAAAAATTAGTAAGATAAATTTATTACATAAGAATTATTAATATTGTAAAATTGTATGTCATTAATTAAAACTTTATAAATTATATCAACGACATAAATAGTCAACATTATTTTTCATTTTTCTTTCTTTAACCGGGGTAAAATTTTTGCAAATATTTAAACAGTTCAAATAAGTGAAAAAAACATTGTAATAAGTTCAAGTTGCAACTTCAAGAGCGTATTGCGAGCTGAAAGCTGAACTCCTTAGAATTCCATAGCATTCTCTGAGGAGTGTGAAACATACTAACATAGATTCTGCCAACGTGGCAGACTAAGACCACGAAGATGATGATGGTGTTGAGAACAAAGATATTATTGTATTCAGTCATAACGGACCGCAGTATCTTGTCGCGTTTTAAGTTTGGTTCAAATTGCAGATTGTTATCCGATAACCCGTAAGAACACTACTACATATCAGGCTTCATCTGATCTTAAAGTTCAAATCGCTGCTCCACAGATTTAAAACTGACCGCGTTGAGCCAACGAGGCGTACTCAACTAGGTCAGTCAGTCTCAAATTAATTAACCTATGGCAAAGAAATGTGAGGACCATTTATTGTATCATTTATTGTGCATCGACCAAATTCCTGTTCGAATACGTTTAAAGTATAAAATGTTTTACGAATCCAATTAAATTGAACATAAAATGGGAGCTGTACTACTAATTAATTTGAACACCGACACAGATAGCGCTGATTATCCATCACCTGAGCAGCAACCGTCACCAATTAATTAAAATGATGATAGCAAATAATGATGGGGTGGCCTAGGGTTGTCCGAATGGCTTCGTACAACTGGAATTGTGAGTAATGTTTAAATGCTTTATAGTGTTATTCGAACAGTAATTTGCATTATAATTTTGAATTAGATAAAATTAAAGAATTCGTTAAACAAAAATCATCGCATAGTGACAAAGCGTATGGAAGCGTCATTCCTATGGTACTCTATGACCAGTATTTAATGGCAAATTTCGGGCAGAAATTACACTTAAGCGGCAGAGCATTCGTCAAATTGTCGTACTATTTAAAATGTTTTATCAACAACATTCTCCGTTGAGTCGTTGTATTTTTTAATTATGAGTCTTCCCAATCGTGGTATAAGAAGAAGTCCAAGCAGTACATGATACATCCATAGTAAATTGTAACGAGATATGAAACACCTTTATAGAGAGCCCCTCAGTGTTCCGAGCACAAGCGTACTATGTTCATTAGATGGCTGATTTCAATCGCGTCAATTTAATCGGCATTCATCAATATTGATTCACAGATACGTCAGAGTTATGTAATGAGAAGTATTATGAGTGTCCCTGAGGATCTCTTTCGTTTTGTTTGTGTTTAGTGATTTGATTACAATTGAGAATTAAGGTATGAAACAAGATTAACATCGTAACAAAGGTGCTTAAAATCAATATGTAGGTACGCATCGATTTCATTGGACGGGTTGTAATGGTTTTTATTCATCAGGAGAAAGTAAACCAGCTAGCAGCAGTCACACACAGCAGTTATTGCTCATAGGATTCAGCAAGCAATGTTGAATAGGACTATTCGTGTCAGTTACTTCAACACACATATGAGGGTTCTAATTTAGTTCTCAGTAAAAAAGGTGTCCAACGGTGGAATAATAGAAGAATCAATGAAGTAAAATACATCTGAATTTTATTTGTCGCATTAAGAGTGGGATGTATATCGACCATCAAGCAATGTCCGACGGATTTATTGGTATCCTTTATGTTACTTGTGAAAAACTTAACACAGCTGTAATTACCCTCAAAATTCTTACTCTTTCCTTTATATCCACACCTTCGTTTATACCCCGCTCGTCTGCTGGCAGCGTGCCAGCCGAGTTCTCTCCGTAATGTTTGCACTTTTGATACTAATACGCGAAAACGTCCAACCTTACTTCGTCTTTATCTTTCGTCTCCTATTCTTTCCCCTATTTTTGTTTTAGGGGTCTTGTTTTAATGAGTGTAGATTTAACTATATAGTTGAAGACATGTTATGTACCTATACAAGGTTTCGAAGATTCGTGAATGCATGCATTTAGTCAGTTGTTTTATATTGGATTACTAACTGGACTA
This sequence comes from Oxynetra roscius flavomaculata, assembly GCA_018244775.1. Taxonomy (NCBI): domain Eukaryota; kingdom Metazoa; phylum Arthropoda; class Insecta; order Lepidoptera; family Hesperiidae; genus Oxynetra; species Oxynetra roscius. Next base: position 11,134 of record DWQQ01000490.1, read on the forward strand.
CTGTTAATTTTTGTTACGAATTTAAATATTCCAATATTGGGTCAAATTTGTCGTTACTTATGAGCCTTGAAAAAGTTTTTTATTTTTAAATTCTAAACCCAAAAAATATTTCTTACTATACACATATATACATATGATTTCAAATAACCGGAATATGGGATAAACGGTGCCCTGCTGCGTGCTGTGCAGTCCACG
>DWQQ01000491.1:0-11321 GCA_018244775.1 Oxynetra roscius flavomaculata
AGAGATGTTTGGCACTCCGTGCTCTCTGCCTACCCCGCTAGGGACTTGGCGTGACGGTTATTTATTTATTTATAATACGATAAGTCTTCCTTTCAGTTACAAATCTGCCAAAATATAATTGACATTGTAAGGCTACGCTTCAAAATTGTAATTATTTGAAACTTTTGTAATAATAATTCGACCAAACTATTCTCATTTGTACAATAACCTCAAATTTATCAGTGTACGGTACAATAAAAAATACTTACCAAACAAATTTCATGACAAAAGGATTAGGCGAGTGGTTGATCACTTATAATGTTTTAAATAACTTTTAATAAATAAATGTTTAAAGAAAAACAAAATAATAACAAACATACACATCACAACAAAACTGACACTGTCACTGTCATACGCGTCAATGTCACAGGTTATTCTCAACAGCGATTTAGAAACGGCATACAAAATTAATCCTGGAAATATTTAAACCAAATTGTATTAATCACGAAAAGGTATTAATAAAAAAAAACAACGATGTTCACATTACAAAATATATTAAATTATACAATATTAAAGATAATGTATTAAAACGCAGTTCAAAAAGCACAAGTAGATATTTATACAATGGTTTTTGGATCTTTGGCTGACTTTCAGTTCCCATATAAGTTCAATGTGATTAATATTGCCTACGTATGCATGTTAAACATATAATGTTACATATTAATTAAATTAAATTAAAAATAACACTGATAAACCTTAAACGGTACTGTAGATATTTGCTTCCTATACATGTAGTATCCTTTTTATTTATAGATTGATTTATAAATCTAAATTAATACTTATTGCGCCTAGAAAACGAAATAAATAGTTTAAAATCCAAAATACCCTTAGACATATGGCTCACCTTTTCAATTATTTAAGTTAGCGGACTTGGCATCCTGCCAGACGAAGGTCTAGGAACTCATAGCACACACAGCACACAAAAATAAAGTCGGATGGATAAAATTAGGCAACAATTGTTACATTGACAGCATGAAAGATTAGTATTGAAACGATTTGGCTATTAATATCAATGCTAATTTTAATCTGATGAAACTTGTTTTCATTAGGTTGTTTATACATAACAATATTAAAATAGTATACGTGCTACCCATAGTTAGCTACAATCAAAGTTGAATACTACAGTAAGAATAGGAATCTTAGGAATTAATATGTTAGGAATTAATATTAATAAGTGTTATTCGAGATTGGTCACAAACTCATTGTTATTCTTAGAGATAAAAATTATATCCTTTTATATATTAATGGAAATATATATAAAAGTTAAAGTTATCGGTTATCGACTATAAAATAAATCAAAATAGTTATTATATAGTGTACATAATTATTATGAAATTTCACGTACTTATCGATAAATATATCTAAAGTTTGAGTATGCATATAATTACATTGTGTTACATAACAAATATAGAAAGCTGATATGGCAAGTTTCTTGAGAACATGTTGAAATTATACTATCCATTTGGATAACTTTACCTATATGTAACAATCCAAAATATGTAGTATCCATCTATTATATAGGAGTAATAAAAGGATATTCATCGACAATCGACAACAACTGGGCCATATTTTATTGAACTTCTTTGTCTGTACAACACACACACAAGTCATCCAACTGTCTTAAATACATATATATGGGAAGAGATACCAATGATTTCGCTGTTGTAAGCGAATTTGTGGGCAAGTATTTGGGCACCCTGTGATGCGACATTGAGAATAATACCCCGAAAAGAATTCTAGTCTGCATTTGACACGACAGTCATGTTATTGATTGCCCTAAATTAAGCCTCAATGTATGAGAGGAGACTGGTCGCCTGCTTCAGGTCATATATGTAGTTGCTTGATGATGTTTCTGTAACCGACCTCAGAAACGTTGTTCAATTTGAAGTAGGTTGTAGCGTGTCATGGACTGTATTGAAAGTAAAGCTTTCGTTTCATATATGCAATACATGAAAGACTTTATTTTATACCACTACCCGAACACATTCTAATAACAAAAAAAAGGATACACCTCTATACGGCTTTATTTCAGAATCTACACTACCAATAGTGGCTAGACAATATACAGTCTTATATAGATTAAAATCTTATACCCAATGGGTCGTTGATCGTAACATTTCCGTTACAAAATGATTTTTATATGTACAGTAGCACAAAAATAACCTCCCGGGAGTCGCTCCGTATGCGCCGCCAGTTGAGACAAGCGCCGGCGGCTGGACGCGTACCGCTAGCCTAGAAGTATCTCATACATTACGATATTATAAAATATCTTCGTAAAAGTACTCTTTTCAATCCTGTGCAGTGATTAAGAAACAAAAGAAATGTGATATGAATATAACAGTGTCTGGATTACGTCCAAGTGTGTTGCGAACCATATTGATATAAGGGCATCTATCTCGGGTCTTTTGTTACTGGTAATTCTCATAAAGTCAGTGTTAAAATTGATCTTTCAAATATGCAAGCGTTTCTATTAAAATTTTGTTTGTGTGTTTAAAAGCAATACAAAATCCACATATTTCAGTGACAATATTTTCTGTAGTGGTTTTCTAAAGTGCCTATGTATACTAATTCATATATATTTTTTTATAAATTTTAAATTAAAACTCATTTAGTGAGAGCAATGTAATATATTTCACAAACAGAGGTGTACTATCTTTTGTGCTATTCTATTGTGTTTATAAGTAAATTCACTGGGCGTACGGACTCCTGCAAGATACCCTAATAAAATAAGCTATAGCCGATCTGACCTGAAGAACAATTAAACGTCTCGTAGATTACTGCATTCTGCTTCTCGCACCCCATACATTGAGGAATACATTGAGCAATCCGGAAGACGTATAGCAATCGGAAGGTATATAGAATACGATAATTGCATAATATGTATATTGTTAACTGGAGTTTACAAGAAGACGCTGTTTTGCAGCGAAGAATACCTTCTAGTGGAAATTTTCTTTATTGTATGTTGATTAATGATTGTATAATTATGAACTAAAAAATAACAAAATCCGTAGTAGTGAAACGGATCTTATAATAATAGCGTCGGATAATATTTAAATATTTTGAAAAATAGATTCAAGATCAAAATATTCGGACATTTCTATAACATTTTGATACTCCTACGCGTGGGTAAAATTGTCAGATCGTAAATTATTTCGTTTCGCATTAAATTAATAAATTATTTATTTTAAATATATCCACAAATAAAAAATGTTTCTCCAATTCAATAGTATTTCCTACATAAATTCGAATTGATTATGTACTTTCGATACATGCTTAGAATTATTGCAGAACTTTTATCTTAAGATGATTTTTTTTATATCTCTTGATACTCCAATGTATACAGATCGAGATTTTTTGTAAAATTTATTAGAGTTTCATATCGAAAACATCAAACATCATATGAATTATTTTTAAATTGTTAGTGTTTAACATTACATAGATACCTAAGTCTCAACAAAATAACAATTGAACGTAAAAACAGTAGTCATAAAGTAGGTAGATCCACACTAATTAAATACAAACATTACAAAAATATCGGTGCATAAATAAAATAATGATAAGATTATACGTTTGTGTATACATATTTTTATAGTATAAAAATAAGTTCAAAAGCAATAATTTATATTAAGAAACAATTATCGTTTATATTACGTTTATATTATTATATTACGATTACAATATGTGAATTTTCTTATGTTATATGGTTAGATACGTCAGATTTATTCTTTTTGAACCTAAGCACAGATATGAATAGTATAGTTTACATAAAATTATATACAGATACCTAATATCACAGCTCGGTAGTCAAAATTATAGTGGAAAGATCTTTGCAATAGAAAAAAATTATATAGACAAATTATGACGACGTATTAGGCAAAATATCTCCGGCTATATACTAAGAATTTATTTACCAATACAAGCAAATTTACAGCAATGTAAGCAAAATTTATTGATGTATTTTTTTGTTTATTTCGTGAATAAAAAATGAATACCGTATACATTAATTTTCATAGGTTGTAAAACCTTTTCTCCAGGGTTTATTATACAGAATCTATATTAAATTTATAATTTCTATTAAGGAAATTGTAATCCGATTGGAATAGGGTGATTGACAGATATTTTTAACTAAGAGGTCTTCTTACTTGATGTGCAGTTGTGTCAACATTTCTACTACTGATATTAGACTGAACTTTACCTAGGTAGATTCAGTTACGCATCACAACAGTTCTAAGAGCCTGTTGGTTCTATAATATTATATGCTTGAAATATATGATTCATTACTATTATATACAGTTTCATGTTGTTAGACGGTTTATTCAGAGAATTTGTAGTTTTAACTTTACATAACATTACTCCCGTTGTAATACTTCAAATAAATTTACTCTCAAAATCAATTAAAGATAAAATAGATTTCTCTAGCCAAATAATGTCTTAAATGAATCGAGAATCACCAACTGCCAATAAACATTAAGCCAATTTGGAGATGGATCGCCGATTTTAAAGGGCGAAACGATTCGTGACGTGATGCTGTGACGTCAGAACAGCTGTCTGGATCTGGAGTAGACACTAAACCCTGGCAAACATCCAAGACCATTCACTCAACGATTTCTTGCGAAATGAGAACGACGTTTCATTCTGCCATCAGAACAAACATACAAACAAAAATTCAACCAAGCTGATATATACTAGTTCTAATGTTATCAGGTCAATAACTTGAAAATATATATAAAAAATATCTATTTCCAGCGCTGAAAACGATGAATTATAAACAAAATCAAAGATGAATAGCGGAGCGAGGAGAGCTTTAACTGGCTCGATACACAAAATAAGAGAATTTGAACTCGAGAAAGTGAGTGGTTATTGTGTAAAATAAGTGTGTTATTTATTTTTGAATGTTTTGTAATTAAAATAAATAGATAACTGGTGTAGTATCCACATAGCAATTAGCTGCTAAAGATACCGAGTCAACACACACCGAGGTCATACAAACGTATCTCTAAACGCTAAACATATTTCACATCATACATATATCATTTGCATCTAATTACAGTACTAAACTTATACACTGTTTAACTTTTATATTTTAGTAAAACATTTTTTTAAATGATGTCTGCGATATATCTATATATTTACTGCCAGAAATATTAAAATAAAATCATAAGCCGCCTTCATTAAAATGCTAAGAATTTAAATGTTAATTGTATTTACTTACTAATTATACAATTATACAATTATACAATTATATAAAGTGAATTATACAATTTGTTAGTTAATTGTATTTTGTTACTTTGACGGTTTAAATGATTATTTATCATTGTTTTTTATACGTTTTCACACTGCAACCGGTACGAGTTTAAAATCTATTAACAATAGTTATCAGTTATTCAAAAACGACAAATAACAACTATGACATAATTTAAAAAACAAACACAATCGTTTCACTAATTGAACATAAGAGCAGATATTTATTACATAGATTACTTAAATAAATTGTAAATTTCAGGTGTGTTTGGTTGAAGAGTTTGATATATTACAAATAGTTGGTGAAGGATGGTTTGGAAAAATACTTCTCGTGGAACATAGGGCTTCTGACACGGAAATAGTGTTGAAAGCGTTACCAAAACCCTATGTTTCCATAAGAGATTTTTATAGAGAATTCCATTATGGTCTACATTTAAGTGCACATAGGAATATAGTTACTACTTTCGATGTTGCTTTTGAGACTGCTGGTTTTTATGTTTTTTGTCAAGAATATGCCCCATTGGGTGAGTTGTTTACCTACTATTTTTATTTGAACAAGCATAGGTACATACATACACATATTTAAACGATAAAAGTTAACGTTAAATTGATTTCAGTTGTTAGGATATCTCGACACATTATTTTCTTACAAACGTTCTCTTGGATTAGTGCCAAAATACATTTCGAATGAATCTAGCGCTTGTAGCTGTCTTCGTTTATACTTTTCTTTAATTTGGTGTCATTACATTTCTTTAACACCTTCCGAAAGTTTTACTTTAAAGCGCATTAATTATTTGCAATAAGATATTACACTTGAAGTAAAATTATATACAAACACAATATCGAATGCTTTCAGGTGATTTAACTTCTAATATGCTGGATACTGGTATTGGTGAAATACACACGAAACGAGTAGCGAAACAGTTAGCAGCCGCTTTAGAACATCTGCATCAAAGGGAACTCGTACACCGCGACGTGAAATTGGACAATATTCTTATATTTAAATCAGACTTTTCAAGGATAAAACTTTGTGATTTTGGAGAAACGAGAAAAGTACAATCTATTGTCCGAAGAAGGAACGAGTGGTTGCCATATTCACCTCCCGAAGTATTAAAATTAACCATGGACAGCACTTACAAGTATAATACATGGCTTATATTTTGTACATTTATAGTTTTACTTCACATGTTAAATATTGGTTTTCCGCTGAACACTAATACATCGTGCAATTGCTTCACAAATTTACCGTCGTATCATACGTTGCATGAATAATTTAGAAGTGACTATCTGTAGCTATAACTCATGTCTTTTTTATTTTTTGTTCCAGAGCACTAATTAGCCATGATATTTGGCAGTTCGGCATAGTTATATTTATATGCTTGACTGGGTGTCTGCCCTGGCAGAAAGCGGCATTTGACGATCCTAGATATTTAAGGTATCAAAACTGTTAAATATTTTCCATGGATGCGCGTTAGTACTAACGTATCTTCCTATTAAAATTTCGAACGTTTAAAAAAACAACACGCAGATACCTATCTATACATTATGGTTTGCTTAGATTAAATTCGAACGTCATAAATCTGTTACACCATTGAATATTTTGATAAATGGAACGGAAACTGCTAATCCATAATCCTCAGTTTGCTTACATTCACAACCTAATTATAGCAGATCGTGTTGCGACCGATTCTCGGTAAATGCAATGCACCACTCCGTTTTAGCCATAAACATAAAAGCTTATAACAAAGATTATATATAAGAAACTAATATCTGCTTTATTATCTTTATAGTTACTTTAACTGGTACAACAGTGCGAATCCTTTAAAAAAACAACCAAAACTATGGAAAATGGTATCATCTCGAGCGCAGAAAATGTTCAAAAAGTTCGTCGAACCGAGAATAGAAAAAAGGGCAACCAACTTCAATGACTTGAATCGATTTGTAGATGATCGATGGATGGCTAAGGGATACACTGATAGAGTCGGTAAGTTAATGAATAAGTTCTTCTATAAGCTCTTAAGCCAAAACAATGATAATACTCGCGTCTAAAATTGGCTCTTAATAATAATAAACCATGTTAAAAACAGAATACATAGTAAAGAAAACTTTCTTCCGCCGTTTTATATGTACAAGTAGAGCTTTTCAAATACATACATGAATGAATATTTTTTTAGCTGGAGGAGATATTGACGAACTGTGCCCATCGATGTATAGCTTCCATAGTGACCCAAATGAGAAAAATATTCTTTTGAAACATTTCCGAGACAACGGAATAGAAACGACGGTCGATCGTCAAGCCAAGAAGCAGAGGATTCGAGAGTGGATCCAAAACAGTGTCATTGAAGAGGTGGATGAAGAGGTAAATTAAGAATATTATTAAATTACCTACACAGTAAAATAGTCCAGTCGCCTATAATCAGTTATCAATACTTATTAACACCTAATATTCACCAAAGTTGACACAGTCTCACTAGTCCTAGGATCCTGTCCTGTGAGCGGTTTCAAGCGTCTATGGGTCATGCTCGTTGGCTATTGATATTAAAAAAATCACTTTAGAAAAAGAGTCTCCTCTCATGACAAATAAAATAATATAGTCTACCAAGCTGATCAAGTGCGAGTTTTTAGATTCATGCAATTCAGAGAACCTTATGGTGAATTTTAGGCGATTGAGTTCCATCACGATTTTTTCACACTTTACGGATATAGCGAATGCTATTTAATCTTTATAGCAAACCATAACAATAAAATAATAACTAGTCGAAATGAGTTATCCCGGTGCTGATACCAATGAAAATTTCAAACGATTTGTACAGTGTAACAACTTAGGCGCAGTCTTCGTACTTTGGAGGCCACTTTAAGCAGACTTGCTCGGTTGTGACCTTTACATAAGAGCCGCTAATATTGTAATAGCCTTTAAAAACAGTTAAAACATCTAACAATTAATAGCTTAGGTTTGCCCTATTTCCGTCATTCACACGCCCACAAACTCACACTGAACTAATCTACTAGATATACACTCTAGATACCTTCCAGTTACTTTAAGCGACTTGTGCCTAAGAATGGGAGAAAATAATAGAAGACAATTAAATTAACATTCGACATTTCAAACCGATATCAGAAAATAGTAAAATAACTATTAAGATTTTTATTACAAAATTATACTTAATGATTTCACAGGCCAAATGTTTCCTGTGTTTTATAAATTTCCGTATTTTGTTTTGTTCAGGAAGAAAGTAACTACGAGCCAAGTATTTATGATGACAGCGACGCAGAATTGGAAGACAGATCACGTCCTCATCCCATTGATGAAAGTCACAGAGTAACTCTACGTTACGACACAGAGAAGCATATCAACCCCAGAACCGGTGAAGTCGTTGAAGGAACAAAACATCAGATGGTTGATAGAAATCCATTGTCTTATGACGTACAGAATATCGAGCCGGTTGCTCCTGCAAATGTTGTCAGAAGATACGGCGTAAAAGAAGAAGGATCATCGTATAGTTCCACAAAAGATAGCGCATATGGTTCTATAGAGGCTGGTACAACTACACCGTATAAAGTTGAAAACAAACAGATTAATATAGACAGATCCATTAATAACTCGCCCAGTAGGTCTTTAAGTGTCACGTCGATACCAACGAATAAATCACCATTGTCACCGCACGCGCAAAGATTTCAAAGAAGTGAAGAGGTATATTCAAAGGAATTAGAAAGTATTAAAGGAAGCAATATTACACTTCAGTCGGTTGGCAAATCATCAAGATCCAACAGTTTGCATGTTACGCGCAATAGCTCATTAGAACGTTCCAATACTAACCTAGAAGAACCCTTGGAAATTAATTCAGGGAATACATCAGCAGGATCTATTGTTCCAGTATATAATAATGTTGGTTGGTTGGATACGATAAATAACCAGAATCACAGAAATTCGCAACCTTATATTTCCATGAAAAATTCAATTTATGAAAGTGTCAACTATCGCAACGATTACGCTAATAAGAAAACTGAGAATCCTTCAAGTAACAACCAAGTTTTAGATAGTCCATACACATCCATGTTGAATATTGTCCAGGGACAAATTAAAATTAGTCCGCACGGAAACGAAACAAGCAAAAACGTCGTCAATGTTACCGTCACGCCTGTAGATCAAAACAAAACTCTGTGATGGCACATGCTCAATTGTTAAAATTTAATGAAATATGAATTCCTTAGAATGTACCTTTACAATCTTAAAGACTATTAATAATTGTATAGTCTTATTATACGAACTTTTCAGAAATCGATGCTTTGTATGAGATTATAAAAGTATCTCTGCGGAAGACTCTAAAATCCTCTAAGTCTATATATGTTCTATATGAGAAAATCAAATTTTAATTACTTGCCGCTTTCATTTAATACATTATACTATTTTGCTTATTTTGAAGATAAATCGTCAAATACATACATAGATTACGTCATAGTTATTAGCTACATTTTAGTAAATATATGAAAGGACACTTATAAAGACAATGATAATGGAAACTTCATTTGAATCTTTTCAAATTAAATAAACTATTTATTATTATTTGAAACTTATTTTAGATAATTAAGAAATATTATTAGTAAAATAAATCGTTACGATATACTGTACTGCTTAAATAACTTGGGATAATTCACAGAAAAAAATATGTTATTTATATGTTAAATATCTATTTCGGCCCTATTTTTGATATAATAGACACGTGTAGTAAAGTTATGTTTAAATTAATCGGTTGTTTTATTTACCTGATTTATTTTTCTTACAGAACAATTACCCTAGTTTTATTGCAAGAAACAGTAAAAAATTAACCTATATAATTACTGATGAGTTAAAAACAACTGTATAATTAATGCAATTTAGTTAGTTTTACAACACTAAGCAAACTTATTACATTTGCTTGACGAAACTCATAATATATAATATATAAAATAATATACACTATACCAAACTGACGTTATCATGAAACAGCTATTTACTATTTTTTTACATTGGCTGTATGAAAAACAAACACTTTGCTTATTTGATGAAATTTCAAATAGTTATTACATTTAACAGCTGTCAAATTGTAAACTTAAACTTGCATTAAGTAAACTGTAGTTATACCGCTAGTTTCGTGTTTCAAATGGAAAAAACTGGCGGATGTCTCATATTTTTATTATAATTAAATCAAAATACAAACAGTTCATAATATATTGTGACCATTACAAATAATTGCAACGTAGTAATTGTAAAAACATGGATCCTAACCTGTCATAGGATATTGTCGGTTACAAGGCATTATTATAGTATGTACACTAGGATTAAAGATGCAGAAGCTACAGGATAGTGTGTTTTCTATAACAAAAATAACAAATCTTTCGCCAGCCGTGTTCAGTTTCTTACAACCAACGGAGGAATTTACAGGTGCGTAAAAATATGCTTACATATACCGGGAATTATATCAATTGTCGACATTGAAAACTGAACAAAAATGTATTTTAACTTTGATTCTCAATGCTTTCTTGTTCTCACTTTATTTTACTATCTGAATTCATTATATATGATACATATTGACATTACAGATAAAACTCCTCTCGGGGGTATCTTGAGTGATACAAAGCATGGCTGGTTGGCACTCGGACCGAAATTTTGTGTTATCGATCTCAGGAGCGGCTTGAAAATCGCCGCCCGAATCTTCGGCAATGGCCCGAGGTGCTCACACACACATTTATTTTTACTGCATGACTCATATACAATTGAAGCCCACACAAACAATTTTCCCAATGTGAAGATTAGATCATAGCATCAAAACATAGGTTAATGTGCCGTAAATTATGTTATGCGAATGATTTTTAATACACATTGACACATTTTTAATACACACATTGATCAATATGAATATCATAATGTATAATTTTTAATATTTACATATTATATCTCTATTTATTTCTACTTATTACATTTAACATTGACCAAGCATTTAACATAAAAACAAAGAAATACTATGCCTATGAGATGTTGAGAATAACCTATACAGAGTTGT
>DWQQ01000492.1:0-11319 GCA_018244775.1 Oxynetra roscius flavomaculata
GGTCTCCTCTCAGAATGAGAAGGATTAGGCATAGTCCACCACGCTGGCCAAGTGCGGGTTGGTAGACTTCACACACCTTAGATTTTTTTTTTTTTTTTCTAAATATTTATCATACACTTATTAAATTAAATAATCTCATAATACTAATTTATAGATTGTACTACAAATTAATTAAAAGTAAATAAAAAAACATATATAATTGTGTACATATTTTCATCGAACCTTTTATCGTTCATTTAAACACAACGATCTATTTACAGAATGCAAAGATCAATTATTGGTACGAACCTTTAAAATATTCGTACAAGATTATTCAAAAGTCAGAAAACTACTATGATTGGATGACTCACGATCTCATAGGTTAATTGATACGAAGAAATATTGCTAAAATTTCATTTTATAGTTTAACGCTATTTGTGATATAATGACAACAGATGAAACAGGATATTGATTGCTATGATCCAAAAAAGTGCAGTACTGCAAACGGTTAGGTTTGAACGTGTTAGTAAATATAAGGTTGGCAATATTTTTGTAAAACAGATCCTGTGAGTAGAATTGTGGTGAGAGGAACTTCATTAACAGAGGCAGGATGTCTCGTGTCAGTGGCAATTCCACTGACCTACCTCATTGTTGTAAAATTTATTTATTTTATTATTTGCACTTTTAGCTCTTATTAATAATCAGATAATATTTTCTATCATCAATAGACTTTAGATACTAAATCAAAACAAACATATGTATATCAATTTCCGACACTTAATATAGAAACCTTTTTAGTCCACGCCAAAGACAACAACAAAGTATTATGACTGTTGTTTAACGATAACCGTAACTACCTACAAGCTTTATTCATTTATATATTTTTACTCATTACGAATGTGTACTACACTTTTGTTTAATGGCGTAAAACGAACCCATTGCGAAAGTACTTCAGCATTTAAATTGTTAAACAGAGTTATTGTTACAAGCGAATTAAAAAACCGCAAATAAACATGAATGACTACACGAACCACCGCTTCCTATAAAGAGGTTTACACAATAGATAACTTTATTCGTTCATTATGATGATATTTGCGTTATTTTAAGATATAAAACAATTATAAAAATTAACGAAACTAGCCAACTAATAATAATAGAATTGGCTTTTCTCTTTGAAATATATTCTATTATGGTCCTGTTATGAAACAAATGAAATTATTTTTCTTTATATGTATGTTATTTATACCGTCTGTTCCATTATAGGTTATTCCAACTGTGGGACAATTACGGTCAACAGCAATAGAGAATCCCTGGAAATTTCAATACGCAGAACATCAACAAATCGACGCGGCGGTTGTGTTTAGTGTTCATAAAAGCGGAATAAAAGGATCTTCTGTTTGGTGTAAGCGCGGTTTTAAGTCAACGCGGATGTTCCCGAGTATTTGTCATTAATAATTCAAAGTTAATGTACCGATCGCTCATTTGGGAGCGATTGCAGCCGGCGATGCAAAGTTATGCTCACAAATCCTACTGCATCGCGAATAAAGTACATTTCAGCGGTCCGCTCATTATTTCTGTTGAAAATTCATACAAAATTAAATATTATGATTGGTTTATTACGCTGTTTGTTTTTTATTTTCATTTCTTCAAGTAATATTATTTCTATATGAAACTGAATTATGGTATCAGCTCTATGAAAACATTGACGTTTAAAATATTTCCTCACAAACAAATGCCACATATTTAGAATGTATATAGTTAAATGTGTTTTTAAATTCCTACATAATATTCTACAAATTTATAGTTGAAAAAATATATTTTCTACTTGTAGTATAATAAGAATGCGAGCATTATACAAACATATTTTGAAACATCACACATTGTTGGCTCTCATAAAAGAAAACGTACGCCCTCTTAAAACGCATTAGGGCCACAAGACGCCCTTAATATTGAATGAACACAATACAGATCCTTTTGTAGGGCATCAAAGGAGAAAAATATCGGTAATATTCAGGAGGAGCCCTCAGTTATTTCATTTTGGCAATATCTTAAGTTTTAACTTCTTAACAACCAGCAAATATCGAAAGTACTGGCTATCCAACTGGAAATTTCGCCATTCCAATGTAAAATATAGGGATAAGTTAACCACTTTTTTGTTGTTTCTCGGATATTGTTTTACATTTGACAAATTATAAGCCAATTTAGCTTAATTAAGTTTCATTAAGATGCAAAGTAAACGTAGTGTAGTACAAAGACAGTACTTTTTATATATGTAAATATAAGACAAAAGTACGCCAACTTTTACATTGCAAGATAAAAACGTGGATGACTGTACGAGTATACTACAAATATGTACATGTTAATAACTGCAGAAAATCATTTTAAACACAATTGTTTTGCAATACAAATTAAGTTATGATTGAATATAGGCATATAGATTTCGCAATAGTCTAGCTCATTTATTAATACGTTCAAAGTGACATTTAATATTAGTAACAATTAATTACACTTTATTTTTATCGCACTTGAAAGTACTATGTTCCACTTATTGCCAGGAATAAAGAATTTTATACTTCAAAATTTCAAATTCAGCAATAATCATTTGAAGGAATACAGTACGAATCGTCACGTATATTAACATTTTGTTACCATTTGTATAATATAAGCACTCCGTATAGCTCAATTCTTAAAAAATATGGCAATCCTAATAAAGCCATGGTCATGATCACAGATGTAAAGCAATTTCTCGCGCGGCACAAAGGAAGGGCTCCACTGGAATTTAGATTAAAAATGATCCTAACAGAAGTGCAATGTTACGTAAAATTCTACGCTTGGTATTAATTTATTTTTAAAACTCCGTATAAACCTGTAAATACAGGATAATCGCTTAAATTAGAATGACTTCTGTTTAATTTTTTCCCCATTGGTAACGATTTAGTTATGAAATTATTTTGTATTTTGTTTTCATTTGAAAACGACTTATATATCATAATTTTTAACCTCAACCATAGAACACAATAATTATTAATTTTTCCATAAAATGGATAACTTGTTCGACACCACATCAGTAACAATTGACATTTTATGAAGCGAAGAAACTATTGTACAATACAACGTATTTATCAATATTTAATACTGTGTAACTCTGAATAAACTTCCGATGGAGGTGTGTGTGTGTAAATATTTTAGGGAAAACCGCCGCCTTCAAAGGGTTCCGAGATTGCTGAAATATTTTATACAATAAAAGCACCAAACAGAAAACCCGCCCGTTCTGAACCACCTCTCGAAAACAAAAGACTACCCACTGTTGCAAGTTCTGATCGATAACAGGGGACGCGCACATAACTATTCTCTCATACATGTATCGGTACGTGTCAGGATGCAAAAGAGCACGATCAAAATGCAAATTTAATTGAATATACTATACAGTTAGCTAATAAAAATACGTTTTAAAACACAAATCTTAACTCAAGACACTTGCAGCATGCAGAACTCTATCATCTACTGACGAAACGCTAAAAAGGTAGACACAGCGTTCAATTACTAAAAATGCTGTAGTCATTTAATGGACCTTTTCACATCATCTTTTAACTGCAGTGAATTAAAATGCTCCAGATGTTTATAGCCATAGCGTGCTTCAACGACCTTGAAGAGGTAGGAGCTATGGAGTACCTTTGTAAGGTCGGCCGGTAAGTTCTCCAAGATGAGGGCGTACGGAGTACGAGATGCCAGAACCCCGGAAGAGAGTGCTCATCCTCATCTCATCCATGACCTTCGCCACAACTTCAAACTGGTGGTTGAATGCTGGCCAAGATAGACCAATCAAAGCGCTATCTTAAACTTAGTACCTCCTGCAGCGACATGCATATTGGCCCTAAGAACTTTGGCCTGAATGAATATTTGGCTAATTTATTTAAAATTGTTGACAGATAGTGAACATACCTAGTACTTTAATAAATTAAATAATAATGTTGGTATGCTTTTAGAAAAACAAGCCTATAAAATGTATTAATAAATAAATTTAACTGGTTAATAAACGTAGTCTCATTAAATTAAAAAATACTCAAATTAATCTATTTTTTATACATAGACGTGTTTAGCGATATATCGATGTATATCGATATAGATATATATATGTGTTTTTGTGTATAATAATTTAGGAAGGCAAACAAAAAAAAAACGGGTACATTTTCTAAACAGAGATCCATTAAGAAAACATATTCGCACTTTATTTAATAATAATAATAATAATAAAATTTACAATTATCTGTTGGGCTGCGGAAAGGCCCGTAGACCTAAGATATTCGTGATAAGGACGTTTGAATTCACCTTGCTCTTCAATAAAATGTTTATATCAAAATTTAGATTTTGTAATGAAATGAGCTGACTCCTTATTTGTAGTATATATGTATATGTATATAAAGGTTATATAGTTAACTTATATTTTATTTCTGCATAGAATTTAAGGAGGCCTTGACTTTTAAAGGCCATGTTTGAAATTAGTTTATTTCATCTGTAGTCTTAAGCCACGGAAGAAATATATTTCATTACGCGACATTAATCGTGATTAACCAATAAACTTATTAATACCAAAATTATTTATGTGTTTCAACAATTTTTACCAAAGTTTGGCAGTAACTAGTTTAGGCTTAACTATTACAGGGTTGTTAGATATTTTCGTAGAAAGTGCCAATAATGAATATTCGCAGCCCTCTGCACAATGTAACTATCGTCTACAATGAGAAACATCTATTTTTGGCAGTGTTCTCAATTTTAAAAATCTGTAGGAATACTTTTTCATAGCACACCCTACAATAAGAGCCATACTTGATTTGTCCTGTATTGTAAGTTTTTTCGTTTTAGTGTATAAAACTATAATGTACGTGCGTCCAAGCTATACTTCCAATATATTTTTCAAGAAACTTCATCTTACAAAATGTATTAAAGAATTCTTTGAACAATTTTCACTTAGAATCTGCAGCGATCAAATGAAACTTACTTTATTGTGCTTCGACTATTTTTATTGTCCCTGACTTTATCAATTTCACTAAAAGTTTTTGTACATGCCATAAAGTAAAAGTTAAACTTAATCACAAACTTCTAAGATTACGTCATATGTTATAGAATTCATATATATAATTAGAGACGCTTATACTTTTTTTAAATATCAAATGTTTTATCGTCTTCAACTATGGATAGATCTCAAAACCAAATATGCACAGATAGGCAATAAAACATACCTAAACAAGAAGCAGTTCGTACAAAGCCCTACTAAAGAAATATTATAAGTATATTCATACCTAGTTAGAGTTACTGACAAGTTTAATTAGTTCTTGATATGACATACAAAATCCGTAATCCAACTTCTTAAGCTCGTTACGTATAAATTTTGCAAACAAACGTTCAAACTTTAATACGTTCTTAAACTACTGAAGCCGAGATCGATTGGATGCAAACTGTAATATGTACATAGTTCAATGAACGGAAACTCACTCTTACTGGCAAACAAAACTGGGACTGGGTACCCAGAGAAGCAATCAAATACTAATTTCCCTCAAACAATGACGGAAAATTAGAAAGGAACTCGTGCGTGAAACGGCGGCCATTTTGGACGGCTTGGCGCTTTAGGCAGCGCGCGATAGATGGCGTGTCGATAAAACCAAATGCTTTGATTTTAATTGATTTGGCCACGTATGTTTTGAATACATTTTGATGCCTGTCTAGGATGCCTAACACTTATTTTTCAATCATCAAAAAACATTCATTTTAATAATTTTCTCTAAGTGCAAATTAAAACGTCGAAAATAATATAAATAAATAAACAACATATTATTATGTCTCTTCAAAATGTTAGATCTGCTGTTCATGACTGGTCTTCATAATCTCAGACCTTTTTGAGATTGGTGTGGTCAGTACCTTTTTCGCTACCATGTCATCATGGCCTTACGCTGTAGATAATTATTTGAAGTTAATATAATATTTTACCTAACACTCATCGCGTTTTTAAACTAAATATTCAATGTTATATGCAGTATAATTTCTTTTAGATAAAATACATGTCAGTAAACTGATGAAATCTGTCATCCTAGAATAAAACTAGATATAAAAATAGTCATCTTAAAAAATACAGCAAAAATACTTATTTTTAGTGTATTTTGGAATAATCAACTGCTATATTACTTAATATATTACATTCTTAATCAAATCTTATTTGCAAATAAAGTTGTTAAAAATACAATTTTCTTAATCACTGTTACTAACTAATTAATGCGGCAAAACCAACGAATAAACCTCTTTGCTAGAGTAGGTAAACTGTACATTATGCAAACTAATGACGTTATGATTCAAATAGTATTTGAACGAATTTTATAAAACCTATATTTGAAATAGCTTAGTGATCAAAGTGTGTTTGTTTCTGCGCCAAAATCGAAAATATAATTAACTATATGAAGGAAAAAAATATATATAAAGAGCTTATAATAGAACAAATTGCATTTGACAGGAATAACCAATTACGTCGATAGACGGACGTGCCGGTAATTACCTGCTGCATACAAGCGCTACTTACCTCTACGTCTGGCCATCGAATAAAACTACTGGAAATAAAACTACAGAGCAACTCTATCGATAACGGCGCTTTGTTCCAAGTCCTTATGTAAAGTTGATAGAATTTCCAACGGGTCATTTATATGCAGGTACGCCTTTATATTTAATTAAATTAACGTATGCGTAGTTTTTTTTATAAAAAGCCATTTATGAAAAAAGACAACTAGCTAAAGAAAATGTGAATAACACCTACTGGAAACTCCTTTACTTGACAATTTTTTATGCAAACATAAAGATTGCCCATAAACAACCTTAACGCTATATTCATATTTAATGTGTAATTTAAGGTGTAAAAGAGTGTAGCTAAAACAGCTCTACATCGAATCATGGTCCCGTGTCAAGTGAAGCTAATATTTTAACAATTTTTCGTTTATAAGTATTCCTTATGCATGGCAATTTATGCTATTAATTAGGTATTATGTGCTACAAAATTAAAACTCATTATTCATTATTCATGTATTTGAATGTATTTTAATAGTAATATTCGTAATGCATATGAAGTCTAATTATATTCTTTTACTATCTTTACATACTTGCTAATTACAAATTTCTTTGCGGTAACCCGATTTTCTAAATAGCTAACACCTGCTACTCACCTGTGTCGCGTTTTCCCTCGTTTTAAATATTTAGTAGTGGAAGCCTATGTAGCTCCAAATCGGGCTCCATAGAAAAAAATCAGAAAAAAAACCGTTATTCGATTTGGGGAAATGAATCTTTCGGTCATTTGTGTCGGTCTATTTTTAAGCGCTTCGAATTTTCGCTCTGAAAATGCTCGGTTTCATTTTAGACAAAAACGTGCCATGTACCTAAGATGGAACGAAATACCGGATGCTGGGAACATCGTTTGCTGTATAAGTTCTAATGAGTATAATCATGGTTAATGGCAAATGGAAAATGACAATACCCATAGTAATTTATTGCAAACGGCAATACCCCTGTTTCCATAATCCGACTTCCACTTTACAGCAAAACTTTTCCCATAATTGCATCGCAATGGCACTTGTTCTATTACTCAAAGTCCAATAGAAGCAGAGTTCCAATGGCCATTGTAAAGTACTTCCACAATAAAGATAAAATTTGATTTCAATATCTGTCATTAGGATTTACTCTTCGATAAAGTTTTAAACATTTTAGAGATATTTCAAAATGATAAATTAAGTAAATATAACGAATCTTCTAACATCAACGGTCATACGATTTAGTCATATTATAAATATTTGTAATGCCTGCCAAAGATTGAATTGGTATGTCCTTGTCATTTAACGATTTTTGTGAGCGAATAAGTGATCGCGAGTATCAGAGACAAGATGATAGTCTAGGTATGATCATCACTGATCATATCTAGATAACTTATTATTAAGTAATGAGAGACTTTATGTAGTTTAATATCAGATTTTACATTAAAGTTAGTATGTTGTAGAAAAAAGTTATTACGAGATTGGACCGTACATTTTATATATCAAATACTTTTTGGTAACTGTGTAAGCTACTGCAAATTTCATTTCAACTGAAATAAGCTATGGACGGACTATCAGCATTTACTACTCTTAATTCTCATTACATTATAAATAAGCTTTCATAACAACCTATTATACAAATTAAATTGTAAAATATTAAGTATAAACTAGCACAGAAAGACAAGCAACAGCTATAAGACTATAATTTATCCGTAAGGGGAAAGTTAGCGATTCCCGCCGCGTTAATAATAAATAGTTATCTGAGCGTCGGGGCTACGGCAAGAAAATTCACTCTCCAAGAATTAAGACTTTAGTACTATACACATCATCTTATATATACGTCGTCTTATATAAAGTTGTGCATATTTGCATAATCATTGTTTTTAGGTATAGAAATTTATATTGAAATAAAAATATGTTTTATTAATATTAATGTTTTAAATATTAAAGGTTTACTAAATCGTAAAATTCTATTATATTTTTAAATTAAAGTTCTATTTTATTATATTTTCTATTCTATTCTATTATACCTAGCATTTCTAAGCATTCATATTTATTGATTTACAGCAGTGCTGACATTCCTGTTTTGCAATCTTATGGGCATGAAGATCGAAGCACAGTCACGGATTAATCATTACTCCAAGTGTAACAACGTACATATATTAATGTTATCTTACTTTAAACTTTGATTCCAATGGATTGAATTCCAATGGATCTATTGATATTTCCCTTTTGCCGTGTCGGCAATATGATAAAATTTTAAGCGTAACTTTTTACAACTTCTTCTTAGAACATACAAAAGTAATGGTAACATTCGACAATGTTTAACGTTTTAGCGGACGATAACATAATAAAATAGAAGCTAGCACTAACACGATAAGAATGTACATAGTGCATAGTATTTGTTTCAAAGTTAGTAAGTTCGCGCTGCTCTTAGCGCGTCGAACACACTCTCAACAAGTTAAACGACATACACCTACACGTATCTACATACATACATACACCTACTTCGTTACATGCAGCTGATAACGAGCGAGGTACTTGAGTAACAAACTTATTTATGTGATAGAAGAAGCAAACCTGATATTAAGTGGCCACTCGGGCCATTACATTTTATATCCAATCTTAAATATAACTAAAGACCTTTCTGACATTAAGCACAGATACACTGTCACCCAAGACACGCAAATTTGATCGCTTCATAGGTTATTATGGCGGTTCAGTCATTCTCGTAACATTTAAGCTTGTTGCTTTGCGACAATTTTTTTGGAGATTAGATTTTTTACGTAATTAATATTTATAAACAATCGGCTAAGCACCTGATACTTCATAAAATTAATTGTAGTGCAGAATACACTTTTATGAGAAACGTGCAGATTTCTTATACTTCGTTTCGAAGGGGCAGGAAGGATTATAATTAAACATGCACAATGAAACTTTGAATTTTTGCAGCAAAATTAAAATTATATTACATTCAATTCATTTAATCGACCTTATATTCCTCGTCTAAATATATTACACCCCACAAGTGAGTGACCAGATCTTTCCTCGAGCAAACTCCAACACTATGGTTTAATAGAACTAATAGAATGGTAATTTAAATATTTTAAACTAGGTACTCGTGTATGCTTCGCTTTTATATATGTATGTTGGTTAAAGTGCATGGCATATTTTATATTGGCATGGCATCGGAAACTTCAGCGACATATAAAGATTTGTTCGAAAAACATGTATGTGTAACATTGCTGGATCATTTTTATTTGAGAACTAATTATTACATATTGAAAACAAGCAAATGTCGCTTTCATGCTTTTATTTTAATTTTATTCGAACACATATATATTATTATATGTATATTATTTCGATCAAGCGTTCCTTTTGTTATTATTTTATGATTTTGATTCGAGATTTGCAAAGAGTTTTTATTCAAATGCTGACTTATTTGTTTGATTTTAAGTTTCAAGTATTTTTAGAAGTCTACGACTTCATTGTGCCCGAACTGGTTCCAAGTAAAATTGCGGAGATATTTGAGAAAAGAAGAAACGAACAATCTTACAAAGTGATGTTCAGGATTATTCGCTGACCTGTTTTAACAATTCATGGCTGTATCAAAAGATTGAATGAGATTAATGTTTTTATGAGATAGCAGAAACAACGCAAAAAAAGACCTATTTCAAGCGGGGATGATCGTTTTATTCAGCTTCGCGCACGTATGCGCCCACACCTAGAGGCCGTCCCGGGCAGAATTGAACTTATGAAATTTGAAGAGTTAGCAGTAAATAGGCTTAGGCTTCGGGGAACATTCAAAGAAGCTAGTTGCTTTATGTTCATCGACACTTCAAATTTTAAAGTACATCGTCGTAGAAACAGGATACCATCTTGGTCAATCTTATCTTACCTCTATCGTCAATCTTTGAGCTTTAACTGAGAACAAAACAAAATACATATACAATACAGCCTTAAAACATCATCGTCTTTATAAAATTAATTATAATTACATACGTTATGTATATACCTACTTAATTTTACAAATCAATTTTGTTACTTCTGCTGTGAAGAGTTTCTTGTTACAACAATTTGTGTTTCGTGCTAAAAGGTGTGGTCGCCGCTCCACGTGTATACTAGAGGCGACTATCTCAATCCTCGAGATTGCCAAAACTTCTTTGACCGGCCAAAAATAGGACAAATAGTTCAGTTCAAGGTCATTTGAGACTGCTACACGCCCGTTTGTTAGTCTCTTCTCATAAAAAATGTACAAATTTGCATTAAGTGAGGTCGTGATTGTCTTTAATATTTCAATGCAGCTTTTCAAAATATCTTGATTTAGATTTGCATCTAGAGTATTTCGCATATGTATGTATATAGTTGTTTATTTATTACGATAGTGATTATTTTTTGTGTATATTGAATAAGGCTTTAGCTGGTTTAGTTTCAGACCTCGACGACGACGTATTATATAATTTTTGGGCAGCGGCTCTCCTCTTCACGATCTTACTTGATGATGACGAATAATCGTGACCTTGATGATGCATTTCTACGAGTTTTTATACCATCTCAATCGTTAACTTTTTTTCGATAACTTTTATAGAACATAAACGATAACTTTATATAAATGTAAGAATTTACATAAAGCGTTTAGAGTATTTAAGCGCTACGAGTATTTTACAAATATTTAAATAATTATTTATTTTACAATTATTTAAATAATTATTATAAAAATATTATTTAATTATGACAAAACAAACACCCATACTAATTTATTAAAACGAAAACTGAA
>DWQQ01000493.1:0-11315 GCA_018244775.1 Oxynetra roscius flavomaculata
GGAGACCCAAGATCAAAATTCTGCACACCAGTAGGAGTGTCAAGAAGATAACACCGAGAGAAGCAGTGTTTGAACCAGTGAGAAAAACGAGTGGTATTCAGATAGTAATAAAAAATTGTAGGCAACTCGAACCGAGGACAATAGAACGGACCCACCCACACACATACAGTGCCTTTACGTCGAGATTGAACAGTGAAGTGGTGACCGCTAGCGGTCTTTTAAATAGGTTTAGGTACAAATTGAATAAAGATAGAAATCAATTTCCAATATTTGGAGCTCTAACCCTGTAATTATTTTAAGCAATACATTATTTATTATTTTAAATGGTTTTTTTTTTGGTTCATTAAGAATTCTGTTTCTATACAAGTTTTTTTTTACTTGAATGTTGATATTGTTGTTTACTTAGATATAACCAATAAGGAAGATACAGTTACAGATACAAGAGACAGCATTGCATAAAGTTTTAAATCATACAGCTCTCAACTATTATTGACTCGGAAAGCTTGATTTGCACGACACACCCAGGCAATATTGAGACAACATAAACTCATGCTAACTCAAATATAATTGAAAGATTCATGACTAAGTCGTTGTTAACACAGATTATTCTCTATAGAGTCTAATGAAGCCATAATGAAATGAACACCATAATAAAAAAAAATTAACAGACCAACTTAATGTCAAACGAAACATAATTTCAATTTGAATATTTAAGAAAAACAAAGAGCACTCTTTTTAACCTGGCAAAGCATTGGCCACTCGTCGGCTGTTGCAAATGTCCATAGGCTACGGTGACCACATACCATTAGGTGGCCTGTTGGCTTGTTTGCCAGGCAAAACATAAAAACAAAATTTTCAAAAAGTAAGCTCATTGTTATTGCAATACTGCAAAATAGTTTGTAACTTGTCGTCCTTTATTGGTTCAACCTGAGTTGATGTGGCACACTTGAGATATAAATGGAACTAGGATGACGTTTTAAACATTTCACTGGAGACCTAAATATTTTAATGGTATAAATTGTGTAATAATGGTTATTCTTAAGTTACATTTTAAACTATAATAATATGGCTTAGCTGAAAACTTCCCTCTGTACCTGTTATTAAGGATTTAAATCGGACGAACCACAGCACCGACTTTCGAGCTTTACATTCGATTGTGTGGTTGATATCCTGACAATCGATTTTCAAGTGGAGTGTTGCGAAATTTTATGGCTTCGGTTTGCAGCGCATAAACCATAATATTTAATTAGACGTGATAACAATTTACACAGGGTGGAAGCGTTGAGAGTCAACACTGGATTATTGTGTAAATATGCAATATGAGATTATTTTATTTGTATATATCGGCTAACGATTTATGACTGAAATGTATCATCATCATCATCAATCTGTCTATTCTTTCAATGTTGGACACAGGTCGAATGTCAATGTAAAGGATTTAGACACCAATCTGCCAAGCTGGTCAATCGCGGTTTGGCAGACTTCGCACACATTAAAATACATTATGTAGAATTCATGATATTTTCCTTCATCATTTATACAGATGATATTTAATATTCTTAAAAAGCAGATAATTTTGTAAAAAGAGCTGCGCGCTAGGTTTTAACCTAGGATTGCGGAGCGCGAGGCTAAATTAGAATCCACTTAATTGGCTATAACGGTTTGGACGGATTATGAATGACTAATCATATTTATTTATATTATATTTATATTATTTTATTTATATCTTTTTCACTTATAAATTTTAAAATTGTAGTCGTCATTCATTTAAATAATAGAATCGTTAATCATAAATAATATAACAAAACCTACCGTGCGCCACAATCATCTATTGATATTTTTATAATTCATTGATTTTCAATATTCTATTGCATTATTGGTAATAAATTTTTTCGATATTATTGATGGTGTTTTAATTTTTAATCGTCGACTGTAGAGTAATAACGTTTAGATAATTATTATGTTAAGGATTGTCTGATAATCGTGCAATAAATTTAATCGTTTTGACGAGCGGAAACTTGTAAGGGTTTTTTGCGCCAGTAATTTGAATTAACTAGGGTATTTTTTATTAATTTAAACTGCGGTCTTGCGTTGGTGGGCTTATGAATAATTTAACCTACAAACATTGAATATTACCAAATAAATCGAGTGTTGACACTTAAACGTATTCTTAATCTTAAATAAATGTTTTTAATATTAGAATACAATACATAATATAATATTAGTGTTTATTGGGTATTATGAAAACGGTTGCATAAAAGTTGTGAAAGTTACCTGTATTTTTTTATAATATGCGCAAGTGGCTTAGTAATATGATACATTAATAATTTCCGAACATAACTATATTACCTATTCTGTCCATTTGTCATGTATGTTAGATGTACATTATGAATCGATGTGTGTTAACTAGAATAAAAATAAATTCTTAACATACACTTCACCGACTACTGATTGAGTGTTAATTTAAAATTAACATAATTAAAACGTTCTTATCATGAAAGCGGCATATTAATAAAATATGTTCAGTAGTCTCTATTAGGTATATTAACGGGTGGCAACACAATTAAATTAAAAAAATACAAAGGATATTGTCTCAACCTGTCTTTATTTACCTGTAAGTTCTAATGCTGGGCAAATACTTCCCTTCGTCTCATCCAAACATTTCTGTTGGACCGTCCACGGATATCACTGTTTCCAAATTGTATCATAATAAACTGAAAAAAATGGACAGTGGACAAGTGGACAATGGATTATGATTTAATCCAAAGGTATACTGAGACTAAAATAAAACCCTCGACTTATTGTCTGTCAAGACGTATTAAGATGAAAAAGTATAAGTGTGATTTTATAGCTGAACCGTTTATTCTTATCAAATGATTCTTCTCGATTGCTTATTTAAAGGATATTTCCAAAAATGACGTTTAAAATAACATAATTATTTTCTTTTTTTTAACTTTTAAATATGTCGATTGTGACGTAACAATTAACACGTAGATTTTACGTGTGAAACAAATTTAAATGGTTAATGATTTTCAATATTCTTTCAATATGTTACATTTATATGTTGGTATATGTACGTAGCCATAATAATAGTTCTTATTGATTCAGAAATCATCACTTATAGCGGCCATCAGATGAAAAATATTTAGTCACATGACCGTGGTACATTAGGCGGTAAGTTCTAGATATTTCTAGACTTGTTTACAATACTAGGAATTGGCAATTGCAACTATGTATGAAGAATTTAAAGATATATCTCAATTTTAAGATATAAAAATCAAATTTACTTCTATAAGATTCACTTAACTGTCTACTGTCGTCTTTAGGTTGGACACATGATCACGTCTAGTTGTGTTTCTAGAAGCTTCTTTCTACGTGTATATAATAATATTTGGCTTCAACTAGTATCTGTCTTACCACGGGCCTGAAGATTTTCTACACTACATTGATTCGCAAGTATTTCTGACGGTGTTCTAAAATACTGTTGATTTGTGCTTTTAACTTATGAACTATTCCCGTGTTTGGATGCGTAATGAACGAAATAAGTATTCTTTTTTTACAGAAACTCTGAATGTATTCATCTAATTACGAATGTTCCGTTTTGTACCTTTCTGTTCGAGATATGTTGCAAATGCTACGGACTGTAGCGGCCACCCCTGACTGCTGCTTGCTGGTTTGCCTCTCTGTACAATAAAAAATAAATAAGGACAAATAAAAATTACATATATTTAATATTTTAATCTGTTTATACCATGTTTACCTATCTTACCTATATTATATGTTGTAAATGTTAGTTAGTGAGGACGGATTTTTTGAACATACGTAACAATCAGGCCCCTCTGGGCCCGTGCTCGAAGCCCCGCGATCGATAAGGTCCCCTGTATCCTTTTTTTACGTGGAGACATGCATTCACGCATACCTCTCGAGGAGCCCCCTCTGTCATGCCATGGTATGGTAACAATGTTGTATTTATAAGTTACCTACCTATAATGGCACTAATAATATTAGTTGAATTGAAAATAAGATTGATAAGGTCGATAATCCGGTTTCTGTGCAAGATTTATTCCCATCAGGCATATTTCAGCGCATATCAACAAACGTGAGACGTCTAGCCAGGCAAGTTTTGATTACCCACATTCTGATCGTCTTGCGACGTAGGGCTGCTCTTTTTAGTGCAATTGTCGAAATGAACATAATAAGAATTGAAAACTTAACATATCATGATGAATTTTAATATACGAGTGTTTTCAGGCCTCTTGTTTTGTTAATAAAACTGAGTGAATTAGAGATCTGCGGGAAGAATTAGGACATTGGCGCAAAACTCTCGGTTCATTTGTCGATCTGTCTACGATAACAGGTCCAGTTATATATTTATATAGAGAAATAGAACTTTTTAAACTATATTTGGTAACCCTTAGAACACAGTAATAGTAAACAGTTCATCTCTATGCTTACAATAGCGTATCGCACGTGCGGCGTCGGATCGCATCGACGGCGCCGCGACATGCGTCGTAGCGGCGCTCGCGCCGTCGCGTCGCGCTGTCATTACCACCGATGCAATTAATTGTACTGTGTAATATATCTTGTTAATAAAATAAGAAGCATTTGTGTTAGCGTTTTAGTTTGTCATAATAATTTATCATCGCATGACTTCGCTATAAAATGTATCTTAATACATCCTAGATGTACCTATGATATTACCTACATGTGTACTTGAATTTAGCACAATCTGTGTTTAGATTCTGCTTGCGAACACATCACTGCGGCCGGTTATAAAGGTGTGGTTATACAGGTTGCAGAAACAATTTAAATTACGAATGACTAGTTTGGCCATTTGATATCTATGTTGAAAAGATCGGATATTTCTCGTCAAATATCTTACAATTTCTCCGCCAAAAATGAATTAGTTCAACAAGTATCAATAAAGAACAAGTTATAAGTACCCTAGCTTGTTGTTCTACAATATTTTTTTATAGACAGTGAACATAATAGTCCTTACTTAACTTCTTGCGTTGTAGATAGTATTGCGTAAAAGAATAGCGCAAGCAACGTATCACCGCATGCTTTGGTAGAAGGTTGTCTTGAGTATGATCCGTCTTCGTTGTTCGTGTGAATTTTCTTCTATAAATCGAATTCACATACGGATATGCCATGCTACGCATATTAAACGGTTAGAATTTGACACTTCAAATAGGTAAATCCGGATTGGCATACTTGCACACCTTCGTAGAAGGATTGGAAATAACATAAGTATTGCATTTAGGTACTTAGTAATTATTTAAATTTAGGCTGCATAATACATATAGGCTTTATCTGGCTATTAATTACATCCCTTTCGAAATTCCATACTTATAACAAGTTTTTTTTTAAACACTTCCATGTCATATTCCTTATTAATACTTTGGCATATCGTTAGGATAATCAAACATGTTAATTTAAAAACTACACATGTCAGCGATTAGTTATAAATCATAATAACGCCTCAGCAACGTATGTTAATATGACAAATGAATACGAATTATAAGTGACGAAATCGTTTACTGGTTTTTTGTACTTAAAAACTTAGCGCGGCGTGATTCAGGGCGGCATTGTGTCTTCACGTTTTGGTTAGCGTGGGCTTCGGTAGGGCTGCTGCAGTAATGAAATAAATGTTTTATTACAATAAAATAATACAATCAAAAGATAACTAAGTATGCACGTAACTTATATCATTTAAGCATATGTATGTTTTCTATTGAGGCGCTGTGACAGCGATATACATATGTTGCCTCAAAGAAAACGTAAGAAAGATTTTTAAACTCTTTAACGCTAGTGTGGCTGTTCTGGCTAAAACTGAGATCGCAGAAATAACTCCGCTACGTTTGACCGTATTAGTTTCAAATCTACCGAATATTGTATATCGAGTACATATTACATTATATTGCCTCAGATTGATATTATATTAACAACTAAATCTGACCTTTCTCAATGCTTATAGCCAAATGTATTTAACCGAACTGATCAATCATTTTTACTAATTCTTGACCCGTGTTGGAGTGGACAAATGCTTACAATTTTAATTCTGCTAAATATCTTACCCAATAGTGGGTGAAACATTGTGACTATGGCTTCCAATTTTTATTAGCAATTCTTTACTAAATACATCGATTTTATCGATATATAAATATATCGATTTTATCGATTTATAAATATATCGATTTTATCGAAATATAAATATATCGATTTTATCGATATATAAATATATCGAGTTTAAGATATATAAATATATCGATTTTATCGATATATAAATATATCGATTTTATCGATATATAAATATATCGATTTTATCAGTATATAAATATATCGATTGTATCGATAAATGACATACCTATCGATAGTTTAGTCTGAGCAGTAGTTTCAAAACGTTGTTTTTTGAATGATCAACATATTATAACAACCGAGCAGCTTATTTGACTATTGAAGTGGAGAGAAGGGGAGTGCAGGAGTTCCAGAAAAATAATTGTTGTCTAAGTGAATGATTCACATTCCTATTACTAATTCAATCGTGCTATTAATTCAAGCGTTAAAATAATTATTGTTTATAATTTATATTGTTTTTTATTCTTTTATTATTTTATTATATAATTTGGTTAAATAAAAATTAACCAAAGTATTATGAAGTCCACACATTAACATATGATTTAAATATAATCTACATACCATCTATCTTAGGTAACATTGTTCATATAAATGCTGAAATTGGCAGAATTCACTGGCAGATAATGCCATTAGGCATTAAGTTCGCCCTCTGCAACAATTTTATAGAATTTAAAGGCGTGACAATATAGTTTAAAAATAAATAAATTTAATCACGTGGACTCTATGTAGCAGGAACAATGCATTACACGCAACCCTACGCTTCTTTATAAGCCGCGCGGACGAGTGTGTCGGTGAAAAATGAGTTCATTGTTGACATACAAATGTGAACACGAGTAATAAAAACGAGATGTTAATAATATTCATGGTAATTTTATATCTTTACTCTTATATGTTATATTGTTATCTTCACATTCGTTTTTTATTGCATTTTATTACAATAATAGAAGATAACCAGCGGTTTGTGGGATTCAATTAAACGTTTTTGCGCCACTAAAGTTTTGAATGGCCTTTTCGGTTTACTGAAGCTTTGAATCGATTTACGAAATATAACTTCTAACTTCGGTATGCTTCGAAATACGCCGACTGCACCACTACACGTGTACGGTGTTTATTTCATTCTCAGTGATATACATATTATATTTGTACCTGCGGAGGAATGAATTTGCCGTTGAAAAATTTTGGTGGTGTTAAAAAAAATATCGTGCATATCTTGGTGCATAAAATTTTCTTTTTTAATATTGAGAAACACATTTTTGTTTTGTATTGTAAAGATTATAAAGAAGAAGGACTATATTCGATGGCTTCAATGTTGCACAAGTAAAGCCGCGGATATGACGAATATTATGTGTTGCGGTCAGAGCAAAAATAGAGAAAACACAGTGCGACGCACCGAACAGAATCGTTTTGATGGGATATCCATTGTTATTGCACATTGGAATTGCGGCTCCAGGTCGAACGTGGCATTGTTTGGGCATAATGGTGATACGTTGGCACTAAGGTGCAGGTTCATGGTTAGAATATTTTTATTTATGAGAAGTAGCATAGGTTTCCTGATTAAAGTGATTTTGCACTCAAATCATCGTAGGTCATATTAAATTAATTAAAAAATCAAGTCAGTCACAGTTACTTGTTATTTTTGGGGATTATATTGGGTCTATTCATATTGTAAGCCTGGATTAAATGTTTTAATACCTATGTCATGTATTTCTAGCAAAAAAATCTGTTTTAGCTGATTGATATTACGTTAAGTTACAATTTAAATTGCAGATTAACGTAACTATTGTAGTTTTATTACTAGAAACTTTTTTAGGTTTCATTGCGTACGGAATTATCCCACAATTGTACGAAGCCTGGAAGCATACTCCACTACGCTGCTCCAGTGTGGAGTGTGTCATATACTTTTATGTAGTGTAATTCATCAAGTGTAGAGGATTATACATGTATGGTGTGAGTGATAAATGATAAACTCGTGTCATTATTTTCAAATACGCGTGAAAATAAGCCGTGAAAAACGGAAATCACGTTTGTTGCCGTGACATATGTAGGATAAGTCTCCCATTATTGGATGACATTATTAGGCAACACAATAAGAACTCAAATTAATTATCAATATACTCGTATGTATATAATCTATATGTTATATGAAGTTTGACGACAAACATTATTTTACATCGCAATTCTGTTATTATGCTTTACTTATACACCTATACGTAAGATTTGCAGTAAAACAAAAGTAATGGAGTCTTTAGGAGCATACCGTAATAAACTCAAAACACAACACACGCACACAGCACGTAACTCGCAATCTGATATGTGGGCTGGAACGTTGTTATCTCATAGCAACTATCTGCTAGTAAGTTGTTTATATTTATTGTTTACGGAGAAGCGCCGGCTCGTAGGAGGTAAGGCGCCGCCGCTAAATTACACTGGGGACTATTTTGTGATATTTGACAGATGAATGCAAGTTTGCGTGTGCCGTACCGTTATAGGTTACAATATCTTTTTAAATTACACAAGTATGTAAATTTAATTCTTTTTTCTTTTTGTTTTGAAAGAGAGAGTGAAATATTTTGCATTCGGTTGTATTGTAACTCTCGATTATCGAAGATAGATAGATGTATAGATACACATAGCTATATACGCCATAAATAAAGCCTGATGAGACTAATTTGAAATAAGGCCATAATTAGCTTATTACGGGTTAGCACCTACATAATATGTACATGTTGGATAGACAAAAGTTCGAGACATGTAGCACCTACATAATATGTACATGTTGGATAGACAAAAGTTCAAGAGATGTTTGAATTTCATCCTTTTCTTTTTTGTATTTTGTATTTCTTCGTTTGCTTCTGTACGGACGTCATAAAAAAAAAACCTTGACCTTTTCTACTGTTTCCTTATTTTTACTATTCGTTACAATTGCTACAACTAGCGTAAATGGATGCTGACAACGTGTTAATTAATTTTGTCTAAAGGACAAATCTATCAAAGTTAGTTCGCTTGTAACAATTTCATGACATTTTCAAGATCAATGTATTTGTATGAATTAGTTAAAATAGTTGCTAAAAGAATATGTATTTATCTACCACTATTGAACAAGGGCTCTTTTGGTTCGTATTGGTGCATGTTGTTCCAATAAGGTTTCGTGGACATAACGGTTACTGAACCAGCCATAGGTACGTTTAATATTACAATGTGAAGTTTTACTACGAAACATTTAATATGCTTCCCCCAATTTATATGTAGGTACTCAATGTGGTTCTTTCTTATGATTTTTTTTTTTGCTTTCTTAACTTTCCCCAAGGAGATTTGAGATACACAATTACGAGTTTTTAGGTATTTGACAAGATCTCATAATGTTTATTTATTATAAAGGGCAATGAAACGTCCGAGAATTTTGATGGTAGATTTTTTTAATGTTTAATACATCTTCTACCTACTTAAAGTATTACAAAAATTTTAGGCCAAATTAAATTCGCAAAATTCTCAATAAATTATAAGATGCAGCAAAAATAATACAACTGTGAAAATATGATATGCCTTGTACGATGACACAATGTTCGTCATAAAAACAAAGAAAATATTTACTGTATAAGGGTATGGATAATTTGGTATAAAAACGGATGTAGCCTCCCTTTATTAGATAACTAGTGCATACGTAATCGTTGTTACAAGCTGATATAAGAGTACCTATATGTAATAAAACCGTATTCACGAACACTCAAAAGCGTTGCTTGCATTATGATTCACCTCCTTTCCCTTGCAGCATCCGATAATATAATGGAATACAAAATATTCAGTGGCTTAAAATCTGCTACTCAGCATTTCTAAATATATTTACCGCGTTAAGATATGTATGTATATATACGACATTTGTTTTTTACTCATAGAGTGTTAATAAGGCGTGATGGTGTGAGTTTTTTACTTACTCTTTCGTTTTAAGGTAAATTACAATTTGTTGAGATTTGTAAATGCGCCATCTGCTAAGAACAATAAGAACGTATGAAACAACCAATTACGTGCGCTAACGCTCTCACTGTCGAGTCCTGGCTGCTCGATATCGAGCGCTTCAAAAACTCGCATTCAGCACTTCCAGCGGTATTAAAGTAATGCTGATGATAACTTATTAAGTAGATGATTAGTTGAATTTTAAATAATGGAAAAATAATTAGACTAGTAATATCGAACTTAACCATTAAGTGAAAGGCACTCACTGTATGTAACTTTTGCTTGATAATCGCATTAATAAATACTAAAGAGAAATAGACAGCCCAACATGAGATTTAAGTGCATATACACTGGAAAGAAATAGCCCTTAAACTAATGTATGTCGATTTGAAGGGAGACACAGACATTCTTACCAGTTGTCTTTGGTTAGACTTTTAGTCCTATTTTAGGCGATATACTCAATCATGGGATACAGCAAAATTAAACATTAGTGACCGGACTAAAATTAATTTAATTTTATTATCAAATGTGACGATAACGCTAAAGGAATACATCGTGAAGAAACCTGCACATTGATAGACTATGGCGTCAAACCTTTAGGGAGGCGATTCGTGTCCAAATCGATACAATAAAAATATCGATAATAATAATACTTATTCTCATTTACCTAACATTTCCTGTAGTCATAGATACATACTAGCGATAACAATAGCAAGAATAATGTGCTCGTTAGGCGCGTCACGATCAACAGGATGATATTTCAATGTCTGATTGTTTACGAGATTCAGCTGCGTTAGTGCTATAATAATTTTTAATTAATACATTGTCTTACTATTTATATACGGTTATTGATATGTTTATTGTTTTATTTCTCTCCTCTGAATCGTACACTATATATGACTAGGAACATAAAGCTTGTTACTTAAAATGATCAGTACCTATAGTTAAGAAACCCCAAGGCATGTTGGAGACTTAAGATTAGTTCGATAACTGTTACTTGTGAAATGTTATGATCATGTCCATGTTCAGGATCGAACATTAAACCTTGGATTTGGATTCGATTCTATTAAATTCTTTTGATGTATTCTCTCCTAAGAAATGGGTTGCCGGGAATTTGTTACTTAACGCTAATATAGGTTGAAAAGTTAATTTCTTTTTTTTTGTAAGTCATATCCTTTACTACTTTCATCAAAGAAGTGGAAGCCTATAGTTACATTCGTAATTAT
>DWQQ01000494.1:0-11311 GCA_018244775.1 Oxynetra roscius flavomaculata
CTCCTCTTTATTTGTTGTATACAATATCATAGTTCCTTGTTGACTAACATATAGGTATAATAATAATGAACATATCTTGAGACATCTCCAAACAAGGCCATCTGATCCCAAAGTAGGCTCTTAATCAGTTTCTGTGTTATGGTAACCAGACGGTTGATAAGTTACATACATTTGTGTCAATATATGCTTATATAGATGTTTTTTTTACATCACATCTCATCACAAGAATAATTGTCCCGGTTGAGGATCGAACCCACTTCCTTTTCAACGGTCAGATGAAGTAAATAAACCAAAGGACAGTCAGTATTCCCTTGTAAAAATAACATTTGACACTCACAGCACCATATGGTTATGGATGGAGACACGGACATATACACACACACATACATACATATCATTCAACAAGATTAAGGTTTTAGGATGATTATTTAAAAGAGCGGAAGCGCTTACCGACTTATGTTTATTATCCATTCGTCTGGTAGATGGTCATTGCTGTGTCATTAGGTACATTCCTTAGTATATGAATATATGATGGTTTGGTAAGTGGAACTTAAACTAAGTTTAAGTTTGACTGCCTTAGTCTGAGCCGCTATGTTGTAATGACTCTAAGCTTAGCGTTAAGTGATACGAGGTAACTAGGTAAATTCAATAAATTTGTTAACTAAATAGTAAGTAGGTTTTCAATGCCAATCTCGTACAGAATAATCGTCGTTACATATACAGCTGGAATGGGTAAGAAGAAATCGAGATAAAGAATAATTCCAAGTACCTAAAAGCAGAGCTTTCATGTTCTTTCCACTGCAACTGGAAGAAGACTCCGAAAGATACAGTATCAATTCCTTTTGAAGCCCCACGTCACTGTAACTGAGGATGTTGTGGAAACTTCATTAATATGTTATAAAAATTAAATATCTTTGAACGTCTCCATCAACAGCCATCTGATTTCAAAGCAATACGCGCCTCCACTATGGCAACCAGACGGCTGATAAACTACATACATACATATAAATATTCAATTATATAGACTTTTTACAACTGAACACGAAAAAGAAAGTTGTGATATCCTCACAAATTTGACCCTTACAGAAATCAAACCCATGATCACAGCTCTGCAGCCATATTCGTTATCCACTTCACCAATGGTACGGCTATCGAAATATGACTTTCATTAAGTGTATCTGTGTACCTTGCCATGAATAAAATATTTTGAATTTGAATTTGATGGGCCAGTCAAATATAATATATCATTGATAGGTTTCATGGAGCTTTTGTATAGTCCTGGAACTAGCATGATTAACCCTTAACAGTAATGATGTTCATCATATCATAACATGACCTGCATTGCACTCCATTTTCCTACTTCAGTGACAAAAAAAATGGCCTCTTTCGCACGTATGCAGGGAGAAAGGGACAACATATATGACATAAGCGTCGAAGCACCTAATGTGAGGACATAACCTTACAGCAATATGGTGGTAGTGCCTTCGTTATTGTAATCAATATATTTACGATCTCCCGGAGCACAGTAATAAAGCAATATATTGTGTCAAGACATGAATTACGATATTTTGTAATTATGTGCGGTAATCTATTATTATAAAGACTTATTGGACTCTGTGGATGTTTCAATAGTTATGTGTTATTCGTAACTAATGAGTCGATTAGAGGAACTTTGAGAAACGTAATTGATTTCCTCGTGCAATATGATCTCGACCATAACTTGAAATAAACAAAAGCGACAGATAATATTATAATTGCAATTATTATTAACTATAGAACAATTTAAACGTATGCAGTTCTCTGCTGAAAAATATTAAAACATAATATTGGTATTTATTTATTTTAAGTGTATATTATTAGTGCACATAGTTTATTTTATATTATCAAATCTCCTCTCGCGGGTCGGCTAGAAGAGATTCATATATGCGAAAAGCAGTGTCATCGTACATATTTTATGTCATAAATAATTGTATGTATTCTATGTGTGTGTATAAATAAATTTAAAAGAGAACTGTAAATATTAGTACTGCTAGATGCGAAGGCTTTCGATAGAGACACTCTAAGCGACAAATTCTTACAAGCAACTTTGATATGCGGTAAATATGTTGTACTTTGTTGCGGTTTAACGCTTAACGACTATCGTCGCAAAGCTTAAGGATTATTTATTATCAGTGGATAAAAGTCGTTAAGCTGTTATGAAAGCCTTGAAGCAATAGCCCTCCCCTAGTCGGAGGGAGAGAGGTACTGTAGACACGTGAGGGGGGCACTCAACAGTGGCTTGTTAATTGGTTGCAGTCTGAATGAATATTAGACTATCTAGTCGTATAAGATAAACAAGAATACCTTTTATACTCCAACAATAAGAAAAACCGGCAATAAAACTGGTGATATTTCCTAGTTACATTGTCACCAGTATTTATCGCTTCATAAAAACTCTGAAACAATATGGAAAAAACAAAAGAGTCTCGAGCACACTAAAACAATGTACGTATGTGTGAAGTAATAATAAAAATGTATAAAGACAAACCACACAAGTCATTATACAGCGCCGCGTAGGCGGTTTTATGATCAATTGTAGTTTTAACAAGTGTATAGAAACTTTGTATAGATGCGTTGGTCTGTTTGATTTTTACCTATATATATATATATAAGGGAGTAAAGTTGAAATTTGTTTAAACTTTCACGTGATCGTGGAGTATTATTAACGCACACCATACGTTAAAACAACGGACATTGTCAAACGCGTAACTTTTTTCTGTCTTTGTTTAATTTATTTATTTTTTATGTTTAACATTAGTTTATAACTCACAAGGCAATACTACTAGGTATATGTATATGACAATAACGATTATTTATGGTCTTCCTACTGATTTTTACGCGCTAATCGCATGACTGCTTTTTTCCTTCGGCTTTTTTTCTCAGTATACCTCAGTCTATCAGTACCCAGTATTATTAACGGGCAGTAAATCGATGATCTTTTTTTTTACAGTGTTGATAAAAAAAATCTTTTGATTTATAAAATGATTGAGATTAAAATTTTTGTAATAGGTATTTGTAGGCACGCAATGTTAAATATTTTGAACCAATTATTTTGTAAGAACTATTTCCTAATATTTGCGCAAATAAATGGTTTTGATTTTCTCAACATATTAAAAATATCTAGATGTATGCGATGGGGCTTAATTTTAGGTAAAATCTTATGTACGTATATTGCTAATACTATACTAATGTGTATTGCGAAACTGAAAACTTTCATGAAAAATTACAGCTATTTGCCAACTCTTCAGAACTCGTTAGTTTAATTACAATAATATTAGTAAAATTTATAAAGCACTTAAATAAATTGTAAAAGCACTAAATAATTATTCTAATACGTTAAAACTATTATATGTTAATTGAATGTAGATAACATGTAATTCATATATTATCTTTTTTTGTACAGAGTCGATAATTCATTTTAATTAAACTTCCTCAATCTAATCCTTCAGTGATTACTTCCTCGTTACAATTGAATTTCCTCTCAGCATAATTGGAAAGTAAAAATAAGAAAAAAATTACCAAACACCGCGAAAAACAATCCGTGCGATTCCTTTTAACGCTCTCATCTCAATCGGCACAAACTGTTAATTTTATTCAATCGTGTCTTTATTTAGATACATAAATAAACCGGCGTCGGCTAATGAAAGTATAAATTAAATAAAAAAAATGGACAAAGAATACATACATTGCGTGCCGCGCGGCGTTCCACTTCGCACGGAAGGTGTGTTTAGTCGTTTTGTAACATTCGATAATCGAGTATATTGAAACCTCCCGATAACATTCCGATTTTAAATCGAGAAGCTCTATTTCTCGATCGCATCTTGGGACTTTTTTTCCTCCTCTCAGTTCTTCCCAAGTTATTTATAACACATTTGATATCCTTGTGTTTTGTAACACGCAATGCTTTATGTTCGTATTGCTTTCTTGTAAGCTCGCGTTGACGGAATATTTATTTATAATTTAATGGTAATGTAAGCTGTTAAATTTAGAGGTGACATTTTTATTTAAAATACTTCTACATATGATGCAACTTTGGGTTAGATTTAACAGCGAATCGTCGCTGTGTTTATTCTTGCTTGAAAATTGCAATTTTTCTTCGCATTTCTGAACATCGCATATAAATATGTACATTGATACGCAACTCTTTTAAATGCAGTTCTATGAAGTAGTGCAACCTCTAGTATATAAAAAATCTAAACTCTAAAACTACACTCTGACATATTCCATTTAAAATTCGATGTAGCCTACATATGATATTATATATGATTATACTTTAACAATATTATGATATTTTACCAGAATTTCATGTGCAATAGCTATTGTAAGATGTTCTATTTAACGGGGTTACAATTATCTCTGAAATTCTTATAATGACAGTTTGTAAGATTTGATAAACGAAATTTTCTGAACAAACCGATGAACAATTTAATTTCATTATAATAAAACTTTGTTATGTTTCAAGTGCGATTGATCACAAGCTCTAAAGTGTTATGCGGTGATAAGTTTAAATTCCTAATTTTATTTACTTTTTCAAAGGTATTTGTCAACATTTTCGGGCTACAAAAAAAAAGCATTATCTTTAGAATATCAGCATAAACATCTTGTATGAACACATTGCTGTTAATAACAATACTATTCCTTACCAAAAGTATCGGAAAGGATCGCCGGTAGAAATTTAATAAATCATTCGACCGAATTTAAAATAAAACGGTAAAATTTAAATGGAACGGTAATTATGCTTAATATATTTTGGTGTAAAATCAACTTATTTCTGTCAGTTTAAATACTGATGAAATAATATGGTACAAGTGGAGAATTGGCGTTGTTTTTGCATTTTCGCAAATTATAGTAATTCGTCTTACTCGGTTGTTAACTATGTGCGTATAATAATTATATCCAATTTCACCGAGGTATTGAAGCATTGTGTTATTTTGAGCAATTTAAAATCATAAGATTTTCAACAAAAATACTGTCTAGTTTAAGAAATCCTCAAGGAGTATTTGAATGGATTTTTAAGAGGTTTATGTGTATATATTATTAAGAAGAAACATAAAATTATATGTTTATCCTAAAAATATTTAAGAACATTTATTATAAAATTATAAGCCCGTAAAACACCTTACTTTTGCAACTACATCATTACTACAACAATAATCCAACGCATACTTTACGAGGAGTTAAACAATTTCTAGTTTCCCCCTATAGACGTAATTAATTGTTATTGTTATAACCATATTACGGCACACCTTTTTACTACAAATAGTACTAATTATAAATTATTTACGCTTTGACCCTATCATTATGAATAATGCAAGAACGTTTCGTCCATACTAAAGACTTCAACGAGTCCTGTTTCGTATAAGACGCAAAATGTAGAGACGTTTTTATTGATTCTTATTGAAGGTTAATGATAAAGCAACAATAATTAGCACAGTATTAATTACAAATGGTTTTTTTTGTGCTTATAATAAACAGAAGGTGATTAAGTTAATTGTAGAGTATAAAGTTGAGTTATATAATCCATATGTTGTATATACCTCATAAATGGTTCACTACACGCATTTTTACCTAGTAAAGCTTGAATTTTCACGAAAGTCGCTATGCGCATGTGCTATCACTAGCGCCAACCGAACGACACTATTACGCGTCAACGTTTTTTTGACGAATAAATAGACAACAATCAATATATCTAATTAAAATATACGTCATTCAAGTGCTCATTAATAAGAGCGTACAAAGCACGCAATCCATCATTTCTCCACGCTTCACGTGAGCCGGCCCGGTTGCCATGGTTACGGAATACGTCGCGGTCCACCGCTGGAGACAGGTTGTAACAAAAGCTGGGCACAATAATTGATTTGTATCTCGTACGCATCGCTACATATCTGGAATTCGTATGCCACTATGTGTAAGTACTAAGTAATACCCAATACCTACGGTTACTTGATACGGAATAGATGATAATAGTGCATAGAATACATTGCAATCACCATCACGCTTGTGAACCTTCTTCAGAAAGTGGTGTTAACTAAATGAACTAAACTTTGAATCATAATAACTAACTAACGCTCTATCTACGATACAGGTGAACTGGTAGATTTTCTTTCGCTGAAGGAGTTCGGATGATGGCTATACATCTCTATGAAGTGTATGTTAAGAATATTCTGCGCGTATTTAATAAACATCAAGCCTATTTCAATTGGTTACGAGTAGCAAGCGAACATGCAACAACCTGATCGCATGAGATACTCAAAATTCATATTATAACATAATACTGACTATATGTATATACCCACTTAAAAGCAATCAGTATTTAGTGATCACTAAGAATTACTCGTATATGAAATAAAATCAACCCGTCTTAATGAAGTCTTAATTTCTCTTCTAAACACAAAAATACAGTTTTTCTTTAGACACATTTATATTTTTGTAAGTGTAGGTTTATTATCCCATCGAAATTATAATTTATAGACGATAGTTAATATTAATATAATTTTATATACATATACCTGCATATATACACACATATAACCGTATATAAGTGTTCGTATGTGTGTGTGTATGTTTGACTATGAAGTAACAATGTGTTGATTGCTCAATAATTATTTTTAAAGTGTAATCTTGTAAATAAACTATCGCTTCAACAGTATACACGTTAGTTTTTCACATTGTGCTATACATATACAATTATACATATTTTCAATTGATAGCTTAATAATAATACAATTTCTAGTTAATGCAATAAATAGACACAAATGCAATCAGTAAAACCAAGTACAATCCGACTGAGAATGAAAACATATACCTATTTTCCGTTCACATTTTGCGCGACCAGAAATCAAACCCAAAATTGTGCGACGGACCGCCGGAATCATTGCGCCTAATACGCTTATTTGATACATTTCATTTTTATCCTCATCACCGGTAGCCTAGTCATGACATGTTTTTATATTCGTTATTTTTACTAAGCCATATAATCAGTAATTGGACTTGAATAAATAAATTTACGGACTTTAAGTTGTTTAATGTGTAAGTAAACGTTTGCCGAAAGTTAATATTATACAGCAGTTAATTTAAAAAGTATGAAATGAAATTAAATGTCCATTTATAAAGCACTGCACAGAGTAATAATATTTATAACAGGGTATTAGTATTAAAATATAATAGGAACTATCTTGGGAGACCTCCACAGATGTATATCTGATCTTAAATTAGGTATTTAGGCAGTCTCTGTGTTATAGTAACTAGGAGGCTATAAAACTATATACATACATACATATAAGTGTACACTTAGTATATAGATATTTTTTTACTCTCAGACCCAAATCACAGATATATTTGGTTCGGTTGGGAATAGGAACCCGCGACCCCGGCTCCGCAGTCAGAATCATTAACCGCTGCAGCAACGGAGTTGTCATTATATGATATAATATTACGATAATGAAGGAAGAGTATCCTTCTCATTTAATTATATGTATACGAGCTAATGTCAAACCGCAGTCTCACGTGATAGAAAGTTGCAATGCGGTCAGAGATGCGGTTCGTTAAAAATCATATGTCATACAAAAAATTACTAACATTTTACTTTGCCCATACCTACATTGTTATTGAAAACACTATATGTACAAATTAATCAATTGCCATTGAAAATGTATATTTAGTGTTCTTACATTGTGCCTCTCAAATTATGAATAGCGTTTAATCTTAGCACACACATTATACAAACAGAGATAAGCGCCCGGATTCGGTACCAGCTCCAAAGAACGGGAGGATCCGAAAGTAAAATAATAAAATTCTCTAGCTGTAACGGTGAAAGAAGACACTGCGCGAAACTTGCACACTCGAATTCTCCGTAATGTTCTTTAAGAAGTGTGAAGTCTGGCAATCCGCAGTTGAGGAATGTAGCGCTCCATGCCCTCAATGTTTCTAATGAGAACCCCTGTCCAATAATGGAACACTAAAAGAGTTTATGACGTTTATCAATTAAATCACCTGATACTTCTATACTGAAGCTTCCTTACCAAACATAATATTTGACATACGTTTTTTTTATATTGGGCTATTTCAATTGCAAAGCTGTTGATCTTCCAATAATATTTCAAAGTATATACATATATTTCAATCGCATTCACCTATAAGAAATAAGGAATAAATAAGACATCTAAACCTCTGACTGCCAGCTCACGCACAATCCCCTATAGAACTACATAGTTCTGTGGACATTCGGAGGCAGTGCACCTGGCCGGCAGCGGCCGTAGCTGTCATTTTCCTAAACGCGTGGGCCCTACGCACTTGTTAGCGACGTGACGTAGTGTAAATTACGCCCGCAACCTGATAAGTAATGAACCGCGTCTACGGTTTACGTTTACGTCTCGGGTAATAAATTCTTGATCTGACACCGTCTCTATTAATGAGAGCTTTCATAAAAGTTGCATGAATAATTCGATAGAACAACGATTAATCTGTTGCCGATTTTTTGAAACGATATCCTTCTTTCGTTACAGAGTTAGATATTGAAGCGTTCATTCGAGATTTACAACGAATAATGATATGTAGATTGAATATTAAAATTGCTGTTATAAATTCGATATTTATAATGTTGAATTCATTTCTGTTTATGCTAAGCGTTTTGAATGTAAAATCACTTAATACCTGTAGATTTGTGGCGAAATAACAATAAGCGCGTTAAACTTATGGCCGCCAAGTCCTAATTCACGCACAAATCCGCACTAAATACATTGTTATGTGACATTTGAAGGCAGTGAAGCTGGCCGGCAGCTGCCGTGGCTGTCATTTCCCTAACTGCGTGGGCTCTGCGCACTTGTTAGCAATGTGAATAAGTGTAAACTAAGCCTTACATTGGACAGGTTTATTTGTGAATGGATATACCGAAAATTATGTTGAATTATATTAAATACATAATATAATAGAGTTATTGGATAATTTGTGATATGTAGAGTCTGAAGTCTAAATATAATAAAAATATTTTATTATTTTAATATTCAATAGAGCTTAGAGATTTCGTTCTTGCTTAAGGATTTTTTTTATTAAAATAAAGTTTGAATAAGAGTGTGAGATAGTGCAATGAGCACCAACATTGCTCATAGATAATAAACTCTATCATGACGCTGCTTATGAATAAAAGCTTATTAATACAATTTAAAAAAGTTACATGTATTTTATTATTCAAATAAAACTATATTTGAAATTGTTTTCAAATTATTATTTTACTCTACTTCAATGATATGGCAGAGACATTAAGCTTATAGAGGATAAATTAAAAAGAAAATACACACAGAATATAACCTTTTATCTATTCCGACTCGGACTGTTGTGAAGTAAGCTGGAGAGTCCAGTGTTTTTTATCTCGACATTAATTTATTATGATAATTCCCACAAACAATACGATTACATACACTCCATTGAATAGAAAATATACACAATAAAACCATCATCCGACCTTGCGTTTACCTGACTATTAGAAATCTGAGCATCTGTTCTGCAATCAAGCACAAGTACAATAAACACTTGACAACTTAGTTATAATGGAAATTACACTTTATCTCTACAAAAACTCATACACTACCGCTGTATAAATACAATTAGTATGCGCTCTGTGTCACCCAAAGTAAATTGTGCGCTGATAAAAAAATAATCACCTTGTAACTCCGAAATAGTTGTTCTAACTGCACTTCACAGTTAATTTTGTAAACAAAACACAATCTCAATTCGGTTCCAGCGTATCAAAACA
This sequence comes from Oxynetra roscius flavomaculata, assembly GCA_018244775.1. Taxonomy (NCBI): domain Eukaryota; kingdom Metazoa; phylum Arthropoda; class Insecta; order Lepidoptera; family Hesperiidae; genus Oxynetra; species Oxynetra roscius. Next base: position 9,791 of record DWQQ01000494.1, read on the forward strand.
TTCGAAGCACATGTCACTGATGAACAACAAAATTGGTTTTGTGTTTTATCGAGAAAAGTCCACTAACTATTCTGTTTTCACAACTCGCACTCTTATAACAGGGTCCCAAGGAAAGTTCTACAAACACTTACTATATAGAGTCCTTTTAATATTCATCGTTAATTACAAAGTCCGCGGATCCGATCCATTCAAATCGGATTCGTGTTGGAACATAACTAACGGGGTGTTATTATTTTTGTGACATCGCGATTTCGAAAAAGGCGCGCGTGAACGCGCCTGTGTGCGTTACAACCTGACCATAAGCTTGCGTAGACGCAACTGAAATCACCTTGCAAGGCCCACTATACCCGTCTCTTACTAAACCTCTGTCTGTCCTGCTTTAGCGGGCATTGTGCCCAGTCCAGCGACTGGCTTATACGGCTGACAATAAATTACGTATAGAATCTAATCAGTTTAATAGATGTGTGATTTTTTTTAACGCTGACCGCTTTAATGGCATCATGCAATGATCGGTCGATGGAGGATAGTATTAATTATATCTGAGTTCAATTTGATTTTTCGTAAATTCCGTATACGAAACGTTACCGCAACATCGGTCTCTACCTAATTATTTTCAATACAAATCTGTGATAATTTGAATAACAAAGCGTTAAAAAATATAATGCGATGAATCAACGTATGGAACTCAATAAACATTTACAAATACTATAGACATTTCAACGTAATATGCTAAAGCTGTTACATTCGATAGCGATTAATCTAAACAATTAGCTTCGCTACCTAATCCGTAGAGTTTGAAAGGCCAGATTGTATCGATTAAAGGGGGACGTAATTCGGTCACTGGCGGCTTGCCTACTTGGTTTTCTTGAGTATTTTCCAACAGAAGCCACTTGTGTAACCGCAATCGTATAGCAAATGAAGCACCATTTTTGTATTACAGAACCGTGTTCTATCATCCGTCCCTACTAACCGTGGATTTAATGTAGAGTTAATGGTAATAATATAATAATTTTATTTAACATTGGAATTTTTTTATTGTTGATAACAATTGTTTATATTTTTAGTTATTATTGTTACTTAATTTTACATAATAACTTAATTAATATGTAGTTGTTTTTCTTAAAACCTATCTCCAGCTAGTAGCGCTTTATGGAGTGATTAATGATTGTTCCTGTTATTTTAAACAGAAAAGGAGGTCCTAGCCTCCCTCAAGGCTTAGCGATCGGATCCAAAGGTCTAATATAGTTGGAAGCTCTCGTAGTAATTCACGTGCAACGGTCACTTATTCAACGCGTGACCGTCTCCTGTGATGCTTGACAGTATAAATCGTTTGCTATCTTGAACACCGCCAGGTTAACTATTCGATACCAACAATGACAATTCATTTATCATATAATTCATAAATCTCTCTACTTACTTACAGATAAAGTAAAAAAATAATCGCGTAAGAATAAAAATATCATATATATATATATATATATATATATATATATATCTTATATTTTATCCTTTTTTATTAAG
>DWQQ01000495.1:0-11297 GCA_018244775.1 Oxynetra roscius flavomaculata
CGGAGGCTCTTGACTCCCCCATCAGCTAGTGCCCGACCTACTTGGTCGAGATAGGAGAGCCTTGGCCTCCCTCGACATCTACGTCCATCAACACTCGCGTTGTATATTTTCTTTGTCATTCTTTCATCATCCATTCTCTCTAGATGCCCGATTTAATATGTAATTACCTATATTGTACAAATACAATGACTGTCTTTAATATTGATGCTCGCCAAATCAAGTTTTAACATTTACAGTATCTATTTTTACTCTAAAGAAGACTCTTTTCTTACTTTTATATTCGTACTCGAGTATCACAGTCTGATGTTTTTTTAATCGTAACCAATTGCAGAATATACTGTTAGACTGGACTATTGGAGAATACATTAGAATTGTAAAAACACAAGCACCATTCCGTTCCATCATGTTATAATTTATCCTAGAAGTCACTTAATACATTGTCGCCCAACCCGAGCCACTTGAAACCATCGCCGAATTAATTTCGTGACGCAGAGCAGCGAAGGCACTCATACGAGAACACACTTTATACGCTCTCCAGTCGCACAGATCAGCCACTCGACAGAGGAATAACACTTTAATGTATAGCTATAACCAGTTAATCAAATACGTTAAGCGGCTATAAAGTGTTTGATAGGAAACGTAATTTCTTACTCTATTGTTTTAAAATTATATAGGTATGAGGCTAAAGTCAATATAATTTAACACAATTGTCTGGAGAATCTGATGGAATGAATTATTTTTTAAAGTTAATTTCCAAAAAAAATTTGTGTTTCAAAAGTTACATGAATAAATAAAATGAATCTTCTTTTTTCTTTACACAATACTAGTTTATTTCATAAGCAAACACTATAAGGTGCCAGATTCAGTTGAAAATCTCTGAGGGGGTGTATTTAATTTCAAATTAAGAATACGATTTAAACAACTACTCATATCATTTCAAACGTACCTCAATATTTTTTGAGTCTGTACATGAACCGATTTATCTGTGACAGACATTTCAGTTATGTTCAAAATAATTGCAGTAGCACACCGTTCTGTCAATTAGACGTTGAATTATATCTGTGTTACTCAAAATGTCTCAAGTCTTGTAACCAAGGGGTTAAAAAAGAAAATATTAATTACAATTACAGTTGTCAGCTGTTAATTTGCACCATAAAATAAGTATTTTACAACTAAATTCGTTATTTTTATATCATTTATTGTCTCTGTGGGTTAACACTCTGCATAAAACATTATATGCGCGTTTTGTAATATTTATTCTGTATCATTAATTTTAAAGAATTATCGAAAAGATTATCCTACATTCTTCTTTTAAGGTGACCCCTTTAGAGACTACGCTCTAAGCAGTTCTTTCTCACCACCTGAGTCCCGTCGTAACCCGCGAACCATTCAACTATGAAAATGAAATTATGTAAATATATGTATGTATACCATGAAATATGAGCTTATATACCGTACTCGGCAAGTATCAGATGTATGTATGTAGATATATGATACGAAACATATTTTTAAAATATTTTCGGAAAGGAATTAATATTTGTAGATTATCTATACAGTACAGAAATTAACAAAGACAGATTTTTTTCAATACGTGAACGATTTAATTTTTGTTTTTCTTTTTTCAAAACATACATAGAGTAACAATCGGCTTTCAGCTTTTCAATTAAAAACAAAACTGCTTGAGACTGGAACCCCTTTAAACTCGAATACAGTGGTACTTGCATAGAAAAAAGGGTTTTTTCCGTTGTTCCATTTGGACTGATAGTTTTTAACTCTTTTTAGTCTTACAATTATTATTGCACAAAATAGAATGATGAATTAACGAATTAAAGGAAAATATTAGCTTAAGAGACGGCAGTCAATTTCTAAGTGCAAGGAAACAATACTCTCAATATAATAAACTGTCGCATGCAAAAATCATCGATGTTCAGTTGATTAAACGCAAACCGAGCTAAAGTGTTCAAAAGCTTATTTATGTTGTGTCATGTAAAATACCGATGTGCTTAGTAGGGCATTAGCAGTAACAATATATCTTAACCACGACGCCACTGTTTTGAAAACAGCTACTTCAACACTAGAATTTTGTAATTCGAAAAGGACGTCGTTCCCGTGAGCTTTGGAATATTATTTGAAAAGCTTTCTGATAACCAGCGATCGTTGTTATTGTCTCGGACATAAGTGAACAAACAGAAAGTTACTTATGCATGCCCGTGCAAAAAGCAACTATGATTAATATATAGTATTATATAGTAATGATAAGTACAAAATATACTTAATTATCCAAAAGATTAACAGAGAATGGATGTGTTTTCGAAATGATGACTTGGTACATATGTATGTACCTCTGAAACACATTACAAGATCTATTAGAATTCATTCAATGATGTTTGCCTGGGTTTTGCGTTTTCATGAAAGTTATATGTCTCGTAATAACACAGTGAGATTTTGTTTCGTAGATATTGCCCCAATATACGGATGACAAAATAAAAAGTGCGGTTCAAATCTGTAAATTGATTTTCGCGCGATGTGATAGCAGATAGGATAGAGACACGTAGAGAGAAAGACAGACAGATGGGGAAAAATGAAATAGTCGCGAATGTGGTCTCTGACTCTCTGTAATAGTTTCCAGAACCCTTGGTCTATACAAAACAGTATGACGATGCATAGGCTGTGTTAAGCATAAATGGGTGAAAAATATACATAAAATCCATTATACATAACTTAGAAAAGTTATAATGGAATATGTACTTACTACACCCTTTTTTTTTCAATTTATTATTGTCATAAAATGTTGTATAACATAATCGTCTGAGTTCAAATGAGTTACGTTTAAAATAGAGTGTTTGACTTAATGAACAAGTTACAAGCAATGTCGCTATATTCGTAGCAATATGTCCGCAACGTAGCTAGGTTATAAAGACGGCATAGAGCAGAACATTACTGCTACTTCGCTGTCGGCAAATGAGAACATGTTGCAGTTTTATCTCTGAAACAAATGTCGTGAAAAGTCAATGCTTATTGTTAAAAAATTCTCATATAAGTACAAATGTTTAGTAACTACGAGTACCAAAGATCTTATTTTTTTTCCAATGCTCCGAGCTTACCTTTCTACAGATTATCTAATTAGACTTTTGTACCGCAATATAGGTGTCCGTAGACTGGTCGTGTAACCCTTTTCTTTTTGGAGCGGAGAACTGATTTTATGGCGTCGTTATCCTGCCTGAACTCGGAAATCTGTTTGTACTCATTTTTTAAAGCTGCGCTGGTGAAATGGACGAATATCACAGGTCATTGAAAAAGGGCGTTCATATTGCTATTTTAGTAATAGAGGGCAACGAAATCACAAGTGCCAACTGCAAATCAATTTCAGGCAGAATTGTAAGTACGATATTACTATTGGTACCTAGTTCAGTTAATGTACGGTGTTAATAAGGCTATTAACAACTGATATCGGTACAGCAGCAAGAGGATTGCCAGTATCGTTAGTCTATTTAGTACTTGTAAGTAAGTGGCTCACTTGTAAGTATCATACTACTACATACAGGAAATAGTTTTACATCCTGTAGGTAGTAGGAGTCCTACTAGGAAACCTTACCTTTTATATAGACCACACTTCTTTGGTTTATTTCGTATCTTCCATACATGAAATGATGCCATAAGCCCATTAAGATATGAATAAATTATCGCATGGTTCCAAAATAATTTATTAAAGATTAATAATTCTATAATGTGTAAATTTAGTATTGAAAGCTAAAAATAAAGTTTGATACTCTTATGATTGATGATATATTTACTGATAAAATGTCAATAAAGTTTTAAATTTCTGAGCCCCCCAAAATTACCATACGAGTATGAATACATATGAAGAACAATATTTCGGTTCTATACGGATTATTTCCTAGCATAGTGAGATGTATCCTAAAGCGCTTTTGTATTTCGTAATTCTTTTGCGCTTTGGTAAAACGAAATCTACGGTAATTAAACAAAATCTGGGGAAATGCCACAAAAAGTAAACTATCAGACAAACAAAACAATCAAAATAAAAGGATAGAAATGATTTTTAAGCAATCGCTCATCAATTCGACCAGCATATATCTATAAATGTATTTATATTAAAAAAAAAAACGGTAGACATACGTATGCATGCGGACGTAAATGTTACTAAATTAAAAGAAATAAAAGCGCCTATTTTTGTAGCCACCTTTTACCTACCGCACCGCTACGAACTATCTACGGCAAAACGTTGATAACTTTTGAAAATGCAAATTCTATAACAATATACCTATCCTCGCTTACAAAGATATAAACTCACTAAACGTATTCAAATTGAAACAAGTTTCTTAAGTTATGAATACCTTTGAAAAAAGAAAGAGGTTGAATAGGTAATCTTCGTTTCTTTTTTTTATCGAATGGCAAATCTATTTATTTACTTTTATTTATTTATAGGTTTTGCTTGATTTCTTCAGACAGTAATAATTATTCTTTACGAAATTGCTTCAAGGCTGAAGTTTGTGTGACTATAGTACTGCCTCGGGCGAAAAGTTACACCAATACAAGATAACCCTACCACTTACATTTATAATGCTAAATATAATTAAATATATGCATATATGCTCATCGAAGTACTTATTCGTTTTGTATATAATTGTAAGTTTTATACATATAGATAAGGGGTTTTTGTAGATTAATCACAGTTAAAAACTCACCTTGAAGCATAATATTATAAATAGTTACAATATTAGAAATACTGCATATCTTTTTTCATACACATCTTTTTATAAAAAAGTAGTTACGCCTGCTATTTACAGGATTGTATTTAGCTGAATACTTATATATCATGTGAAAACCTTAAAATGGCTCAGTAAATACATCTATCCATACCAACAGTAACTACGCGATCAAGCACTAGTTAATATACACGGCGTAGTTCGGACAATTCTACAGAGATGGCGCTGTAAACCATTAAATAAAAATTGAATAAATAATTTAATTTTAACGAAAAGCTTTTGTAAATAGGTCAAGACTTAAATACTATTTTATGAATAGACGTAGTGTAAAAACGAATACACGTAAAGGAAGCTTAGGCTTTTTTGAAATCTATACAAAATAATTAAAGTACCTAATAAAATGAAGGTTATGAAATTATACTTATATTTATTTAAAAGAAATAACAAAAGGTAAGCACCGAACGGTTTCTCTAAAAGCAGTATAGTCTTGAAATATCGATTTTACCGTGTCTTAAACTCGACCTGAAGTAAACAAGATGGCCAATACTTAAAGAAGAAGATTACTGTACTGTTATTAAGTTTAGTATAATGAGAATATTTCAGTTCAAAATTTCTGTTGCATTAAATGACACAATACACATTATAATATTCATATATTTAGCTTTTATACAACGTGTAGTATGTAAATGTAGTACTTTTTTTATACCTTTTTGTGATAGTTCCCGATAAACTAGAGTTTTTGTAATTTTAAGAACGAACTTTTTTATGATTTAATGAAGTTACAAATATTTTTTTCAATTACTACTGATCATAGTCTATGATTGCTTATAACCTTTTTCACATCCTTCTGCTAGGCACAGGCTTTTCTGCATCTGCAGTATGACAGAAAATACTCCAGGTTGCTGCTTCAGTGTGAATGGGTTCACTGACCACCTGGTAAAGGCAGCCCGTTTGCTGGATGTTTTAAAACTGCCTTCAAGGCCTTCGACGACTACGATTGTTGGCTAATGTTGACAATAAGGGCTTACTCAACATACTCTTCTAGATGTGAAAACAATCGTGAAAATTAGCCATTTGCCGTCATCCATCCAAATGTCGACTTTGTCCCGTGTTACTTAACTTTGTACATTTGCCATCTGTAACCGCGTCAAACTTGTGATCGAAATTTAGTATATTACATATTTTTAATGTCAAGAGAGTAGCAAACGGGCATGCAGCAAATTGTATTTATGATTGATAGAATATTCGTATATTTTATTAATGATATTTCTGAATGTGATTGTGATGTGTTTTTTGATTCATTATCAGATTAAAGGAATATAGTATCAGACATACAAATTCAAATAATAAACATCAATATATTAAAATTTTATACTGAATACCTGTATTGAAATGTTAATATTACAGTGGCAAGTCACCTAAATGATGCAAATCCCGGCTTATATTATAGTATATGTATGTATACTTTTACATACATCTCGAGACGCAGTATTTTGTATCTGAACATAAACATTATGCGTATATTATATAATGATCCATTATTATATAGTGAATATTTTTTTATTAATTATTTTTTCTATTTTCAATTTTAATACTATATCTATTTTTGATTTAGTTTCTTTTTGTTTTTTTTTCTATGTAGGCACCTACTGCATCACAATTATTGTATGGTGCTCCAAAAAATTACGATAAGTACCAACACTTCGGCACTATATTGTAACCAGCTATTGACTACTAGATGAAAAATATGATTAAACTCCAAAGAAATCCACATTACAGAGTTAAAAGTTGGCGAAGAGTAGCTGGAAGAACGTAAACCCTAATTATTTAACTTTACTGTCGAAAAACTTTCTGCGTGACCTGGTACTCCATTAAGCATCTACATTGTGGAGTGGTGCATATAATTAACTGAATTACCGGAAATTTGGTTCCGCTAAAAGGTCCCCCTGACTCTTAATGAATTTTATGTACCGATAACAATCCACTTATGCCTTTCTATTAGACAACTAACATATTGCGCACAAACCTATTTAAATTACCTACCAAGTGAATTTAAAATGTTATACAATATATCATAACAACTTCGTGTTACGTGTAGCTATTGACGCAGACTATACAATTTAATAATAAAAGTATATCTAAAATGTTGAACACCGTAACGACTTTGTCCGTTACGTGAGTATATTACGAATATTTATGCAATAATAATTTTGTGCTAAACGCATAAAGCATTTTACTGTAGAGCGGTTCAAAGTGATAAAAATAAATTTTAATAATTTGGAGCACATATTAACTTTTAAGGTCATTTTCCGTAATATAATAAGAAATTGTATAGGTACAACTGAATAGCATTCGTGATCGGATAGGTTTGAATAGGGTTAAAATCTGATGTCAAATAAATAAATTAATTAAATCTAATCTAATATTTCCTTAGGATTCTTAACAGACTTATAGTTCTTCTTATATTTAATTCTTTGAAATCATTATCATACTGGGTGTTATGTGCTCTTGGATGGATTCTGCTAACATACTCACTGTTAGTTTTTTCAACAATATCTGTTTTTCTGTTCGCTGTCATAATGGTACTAATAGGTTACTCAGCTCAGGGCATTCCTCCGTGGTACAGCTTCTGATAGAGCTGTCGGTTAGTATCCTGGCCCCTTTCCTTAATAATATTTTCTCGACTTACCTATGGTCATGATTAATGCCAAACATATTTGGGATTGTCTAACAATTAATAATGTTTGCGCTCCTGGTCTATAGCTTCTTATAAGAAATATAGTTATCTTTTTGGTTGTCAAGGTACCTATAAATTTTTGCAATAAAACCAGAACTTTATCAGTTATCAAGACTCAATTTGATAATTATAACAGATACTAATTTACCTAAGCTTCTATATTTGCGATACCATATTGGAGATTCCGAGTAAAGCTGACAGTATATCCCAACCGCATGTGACAATAAATATTAATCCAAATACTATTTTGTTTTAAATTAATTTGAATTGAAACCAATTTTTTCCCTTTAACTCTACTTATTTTTAACTCTATCGCTAAACTTGAGCGTCGATGTGTTATATATGCAAAAATAATTGATTTCAACCATTGATAACCTGATGTGGACAGAAGTAAGTTGGAACCAGTTACATTTTGGAAATACTTATTTCACGATTTACGTCTAATTTTTCTATCAATCGTAATACATACATATATGAAGATCAATATATTACAATTTTGAAAATAATACAAATAACATTGTATACTTTATTAATTTAAATTACATTATATCCGTATATTTATTAATTGAAATTTCATAAAATCTCTATGTATTATTAGTTTAAATTAGATTATATGTCTGTATATTTTATTAATTTTAATTATATTCTATATTTACTATTAAAAAATAAACAAAATCGCAGCGCTTCTAATAAGGGACGTGTTGATTATTATTATAGCAAGCTTGAGAGTCTAGTCAAACTAAGTTCAATTGAGGATGGTCACTCAGGGCCGATTTCGGCTGGAGCGACGATTATTTATTACGCCTTATTTTAAGTTTGAGAGCTTAAATGTATTGCTCACTCTCAAGTCCAACTATCACTGCATTATCTCGTATGTTTCATTGTTCAGACCGTCTTTAATTTCATTAACAGAATATGACCTTCATGTTTGTTTATATGTACTTGAGAAACCAGTTGCAAAAAAAAAACGATCTCACGAATACGTGTCATAGAATCGATATTTGTTGGAGGAGTAAGTTTATGGGTCGTATCATGACATCGTTGATCCCTCGTAAAATATAAAAATGGATCGACATTATAACAACTGCGGATACGTTATACCGACGCTTGTGCTCGTTTACACACGAAAGGAAGCACGTAATTCGCACGTTACATATACCTATGTATATTTAAAGAAAACAACCGTGCGATGGATTTAATAAGGAAAAATAACGATAATAATGATGTTATTCCTAACACGACGTGTTCAAATTAACGCGTCTATTCGGAAGTACCTTTGATGTTTATTTATTTATATGGACTACCCACAGATTAGATGAAATGACAAAGATACAAGTCGATAAATATATAAAATTATAGGAAATAAATATTATTTGAAAGAGTCATTATAAGTACCTACTTAGTTTAAAAATTAAAAAGAAAAATAAAATTATTTGTGCTAAATTTTTCTATATTTTTGAGTTTTGATAACATTAGCTTTATTATGTTTCATTAGGTATCACCGAGCAAGTCAACAGTACAATTCCGAAATGATAAATAATCGATGATGATGTTGACAGCGCTGATTTCAGAGATGGCGACAATCTCCCTGCGATTTGACATAAATTCGCCGCAATATATTATACCGCAAAAGCTAACAGCACCTGATTTAAAATTCAGTGCAAAATTATGATTGATCTTTTTATATTTAGACGTTATTACAATATCAAAAAATCTAGGGGCTCAACTGCAACTTGATTTCATCATCCATAGATAAAAATGCTTAGTCGATATAATATAATGCTAGTACTATAATCAATGCGTAATATGATAAATAAGCCTTTTAATACCTTCATTCATTAATTTTCATTTAGTTTTTTACTCGTGATATTCGGAACATAATTTGGTCGAGTCACGGGAGCTCTGCCAGGAAGTCTACATTACGAGTAGTAGTAAAATTGTAATTCCTGTTATGTACCTGTCTGCTCCTGTTATTACTCATGTATATTTAAAAAACAATACATATCTTCCTGGTATTTTTTATCTTTCAAGAAAAGATGTTCTCGCTATAGATTAATTTTTATCCTTTCGTCTCTTTTTAAAGTTTTTAAGAGCTTTATAACAAAAATGAACACGCTTATGTTTTTGCTTTAAGCTACGGGCTATTCAGTCCTAGAACTTCATCATGATTTAAGTAACATTTTAAATGTACGAGTTTCTCTCATCTACTTAATCACTCTCTTAGATAAGTTAATACAATTTTCCTACCAAGTTTTGTTCATTTTATGTCCTTAAGTTAAAAACATCCTAGTCCACATTTAACATTCTAACTCAAACTGTTTTGCAAACTTTTTTCTTTTGTCTGCTTTTCTGATAAAAAATCATAAACCATTACTTGCAAACTCTAACTGAAAGTAACAACCACTATAATTTTTATATATATTACCTTCGAAATTTCCGCTTGAATTAGATTTATACGAATATGACTGAGTCAAATAACATAATTTTGTTTTAATCATAACATTAATAATAATGCATAAATAATCTTTAGCATGTTTTGAATTAATATGAAACAAGTACGGGATCTAAGAGTCCATATTAATTTACGGTCGTTTGCTAGAAAGTAACAATAAACTAATAATGATGATAATAAAACGTCAACTGACAATGAATAAAATTCTATCATTGCGGTTTACGAATAGAACAATGTCCTGTTGGGTTTTTCTATGTGATAACTAAATTTATTACTTCATTAAAAACAGGTGTTCATGTAATACCTTGCATTAGCGTTATATTTCTTATATCTGTACATACATGTATAGATTTTTATTCATTTTTTTTTTGTTTTTCGCACGACATTTAGGATTAATATGATATAATTAGGAGGTAACGTTTACTTCGTTACCTGTCAAATATAAATGTAACGTTTGCTACGTTACCTGCCATGTAGGGTGGTAACGTTTAGAATATTATCTGCCAAGTACGAAGGTAACGGTTACAAGGATATTATGCCGCCCACCAAACTAATTAGCAAAATAAGCTTTGATCCTCTGTTACTTGTGGATCTGACAAGGATAAATATGTTTTATCGTTTTCCATATAATTATACATTTTTTAATTAATATGTGCCACTTTATCTAAAAGTTAACAGATACAAAACTACAACTTACTCGTAGATATTTTAAATATTCTATCAATTTACATTTAACTTAACATTGGTGTGTTAATACAGACGCACACTATTTCGGAACTAACCGCCAATATTTTATCACACAAAATATATTTTCTACATAAATCGTATTTTTTTTATATTTAGTGTCCTATTGCCCAATATACTGACTGACTGACTCGTACTGTTCCATGTCCATTTAGTTGCTTTTTACTGTGCTTATATATGAAGGTTAATACATTTCAATAAGTTATCATGATTAGAAAATATATGGTTTCTATGATAAAATTTAAATAAAATTTTATATTAGCAACTATTTACTAATTCCATTAAACCCTTATATCCTTCGAAAGTAGCTGACACGTGGATAATTTCAAACTGCATGTTTTCAAACGGTACACGCTAAAGGCACCACGTTCGGAGAAGCATTCTGTAAATATTTAAACGCTTCACGTTTTACAATTTATGCCTATTTGGATTCCGCATTTTACTTCAAGTTCGATTAAATGGATTGGAATTTCGTAATTATAAAGCGTGTTTAAATACTTAAGGGCCGCCGTTCACATCTGTTGGCACAGGACCCAAGAATCATTTACGTTTCCTTTGTGGTGACGCATGTTAACGGGTATTAACGTGCCATAAGAAATACGAGTATGTTCTGCGAAATTCGGCACCATAGTTCTAC
>DWQQ01000496.1:0-11295 GCA_018244775.1 Oxynetra roscius flavomaculata
GACATCTTTGCGACCGGCCCCCTGTAGTTAGCCAAATGCTTAAAATGGGGGCCGAAAACGTAATATGTATATGCGACTGCCATTTGGTGGTTGATTATTTATATTTTGTTTTGCTACGTTAAAATTTGTATGCTATCCTACAAATTAAGTAAAAGACGTATAAGTATTGTTAGTGTATCCAGTGATTTGCGTTCTCATTGTGGTTTTCTTGAAGAGTAATATTGCGATACCGATGTAGAAATAATCGGCTTTTTCCTTAAGCATTAAATTTATTAGTCAGGCATATAAATGTTACATTGAATGAGTCCATGGCGCGGTTTCTTTAAATCATAACATTACTTGCGGACAAATGCATAAGTTTTTTTTTATTCCCGGAATTTCTTAAAGATGAAACATTGAATCTTAAAAATCTAAAGCAGGATACATGATTTCCGTACCAATAGGATACTTATGTAGGGACAAGTTTTCTTACTGCATACTGCATAATACAGGTTTTTGTCTAATTATTTATTGATCGTAAATCGATATTGCACCACATCCTTCCTCTAGATGTTTCCTGCGAATATTTCGGGCTTCGGAAGCAGCTGCGATGACTGCACAAGGGCACCTGTTGAACCTTTGTTCCCTGCCATCGAGGGTGACGTCGGCACGCTGAAGCCACAACCGGACGTTCCCACGCCGTTGCACCACTCCCACGTACAAAATGTCTGCCCGATATACGCAATTAAAACACTAATTTCTTTCAATGTAATTTCAGTATCTGTAAACAAAAGTGTATAGTTGACATCGTTGTTGAAAAGCAATTGTGTATAATTGTGTATAATACATTAGTGTACTTTATATTTTAAGTAGAAGTTAAAATGCGTATATTTTTATTGAAATAATTTTATTAGTAAGCTTCGCAGAAAACTGAGGTGCGTTCAACTCAAATCGTTTCCAAAAGAGGTAGTAGCTGCACTCGTACGGAACGTATGTAAACTTTTTGTTGTCTTCTTCATCAATTACATTCACCTGTTTTGTCTTTTCTTCTGTATATGAAATTGTTATCTCTGTTTGTCCTTATCGGTTGCGTATCGACTGTGCCGTAAGGAAAGAGACAGAACGTCTTCGCTGAACCGATGCCGGTGGAAGCATGTGGCACGCGCCATTCGGTTTCCGAGCGCGCGCTGGTGTGGACGTCGTGTTACGTTTCGATATTGCATTTTCACGCATCGTCGTGTTTTGACAGATCCGGTGTTTCGCATCCGCCGTAGTGAACTGTTGGGATTTAATAAGACAGTTGATAGGTTGTTAAACGAGTGGTTTCGTTAAAATATCAGCTAAACGCATTGCGCATTTTTTTATTTGGCGCTAATAAACTTTTTGTGTTGACGGTATTTTATAAGCGAATAAGAACAGCGAAACAAACCTAACCTACATCCAGAAATTGACGAAAACGCCGGTGCAAAGTGAAAGTTTCAACTTCACCGTTTTTGTGAATCGCTGTGGGTCCGCGAAGCTTTCCGCGACCTTTTTGTGAACCGGGATTTTCATTTGGGTCAGCGAAAATAATTGAAAAACTTCTTCGGGCAAGTCACATCTGTAAGGCAAGAGGTATATGATGATTAATGGCGCGTTTGTGATGATGCGATTTGGAAAGCGCTAAGACGTTGGTGGTGGCGAATTTGTTGGGCTTTATGAGGGAAAGGAGGTCGTTGCCGATAAGCAGCGAAGTGGCGGTGAAGAGTGATAAGGATGGAACTGGACGTGGGTCGACTGTGAACTCTGTTTTGTGTGGTGTGGTAGATGATCTCTCTAACGGTAGAACTGGTCGGCGAGGCTCGTGGGTGCGGCACGCAGTCATGGGCGTCCTTAGATGGAAGGATTTGACAGGAGTGAGGAGTAGCACTCCTACAGAACAAAAAGAGGTACGTGTACGAATTTAACAGGTATTGACGGATTTCGACACAGCTAAAGAATTCTGAATTTATAAAACATATCATACTTTTAAATAGAAATGGAAGTTTTTTATGATATCGTGTAAAATTGTACTTGGAGTTACATTTTGTTAGTTGACTTATTGTTTACCATTCGTTGCCGATTTATATATTAACTTAAAAAGCTATCTGTTGAATCACTTAATAGTATGTGTTAAGAACTATTTATTTTTCGTAACAGAGTAGAAATACTATAGGACGTTTTATCTATCTATTAGTTCATTAAAAATAATTACGTATTAATTTGATAGCATATTTAGTGCTATATGGCCCGTTTTCCTTTTATTCCTTTCCTGTCCTTTGATTTGATAGCATCCACGAGTATAGCCTTGCTAAGAATTTAATATTAAAACTTTGTACATTTCGACTTAAGACGAGGATGTTGACAAGACAAATATTGCGGCGTAATCTTTTCTTCTCGAGTGAATCACAATACCGTCCGTTATGTAAACATGAGTAATGTAATAATAGAAAATGTTTGGATGTCGTCTGGCGAGTAAACATATTTGTATTAAATACAAATTAGGTCCTTTATATTACAATTTCTTAGATTCGACCGCGTCATTCCGATTGTTGTGCTGTCTAATTATTAAGCATCAAATCGGTGGGACTCGGAACTTTTGGGAATGATTAAATTCATGAATTAATCATAGAATACCTAACTTCAAGTAAACAAATGAAGTGTGCGAAAAATAGATAGTTATTTCCTTGCTGTTAGCATTAGAGATGTTTCTTTATGATACACACAGAAGATGTATGACAGTAGTTTAATTGCTAATAATGAAAAAAATAATTCCAAATAAATAAATAAATAAATGTTTTGCGTACTTTCCCGAGACACTTATAGTGCTAGAAGTCTCTCTAAACTTTGTAACACACTCCTGATGTGCGACGATCGATTCTAATTTAATTGCAACGTATCGGCGATTTTGTTACTGTTGGTATAGTTACTGTCGGAATGGGAGTAATTAAGAAAGGCAAATCCAGATAGATAAAAGTCTCATACGATTACTTAAAAAACATCATAATTGAGTTCAGCTCGTCAAAGGATCAACAAGGAACGTTAACGATGAGAATCGTTATCTGGCTCAGCTTTTAATAAACCCTTTTATGTAAAATGGAATCTGAACCGTAGCGAATTATTCCACTGTTATTTGGGTTATTTCCTTGAAGACAATTAGAAATGTTATTATTTTCATTTTGCACATTAGCAATAATGGACTAAATCACATAATTTATCACAAGCCCTATTACACACCAGGTGCTTAATTTACTTCCTTGGCTTCGGGCGTGTAATGAAAAATTACAGCCTTTCCAGGACGTTCGTAATAACTGGACCACAGCGAGATTTATTAAGGCCGTTCCGCACAAATATTATAAAAGAGTAGATTTCTTTGTTAAGTTACTAACGATATTATTTATCTAATATATAAAACCCTAAATAGAATAATCTCCAGTCCACGCTAACCAGCTCTTTTCTAAACATTAAAACTTAAACAGTGATTTATCATTGTTTAAGTTGCATAATTTTATCGTGCTCTATAAAGATCTACGGCCTCTGATGTTCTGACAAATATCCTCTAAATATCCTATATACATATTTATAAACAAAAACTATTCGTTAAAAAGAAAAGTCCATAATTTAAGAATTGGCCCCTGTATTAGCTCTAGGGTGTAGTAACAAAACACGCATGCACGTGCATATCTCAAACAATGCTTACCTATTCTTATTAACGCTGTCTTTTGTTTTCGTCCTGATTAAAATGTTCCTCCTGTATATTTAGTTGTTCTTACATGTTTCATGTTATTTATAAAGCGTTTGCTTTGCAACAATCAAACAGAAACTTTGGTCATCGCTATCAATGAAGCAATTTAGTATAATAATTTAAGCTATATTTAATATCAATGCTATAGAAATGTAATTTTATAATGTTCTTCTATAAATATGTATACTCGCAATGTTTTTAAAGTGATCTTTAATTCCTATTTTTATATAATTAATCTTACCGAGTAGGTACTATATGACTGGCTGTAATAAGCGTTGTGAAATGAAATATCCTTATTTCAAAACAATGCTTTATACCCTCACATTACAGGATCTAACTCATAAATTTAGTTTATACGTTATTTCAAATCGTTTCGCCAGTACAATGTCTTTTCAGATATGTTATTTATAATAATTTATCTAATAGTTTACCGAGTTTACGATTCAGAAAACTCATATATCAAAGATTTAGCCAGATCAAAGTGTCCCGTACGGTAAAGCATTATGCTGTAAGATTTGCACAACGCGAGGGAAGGAGGCCGTAACAAAAATCGCGCCGAGCCTCGGCGCATATCGTCACGGATATTTCTCACTCCAATTACTCTCGCGAATATCCGCAAATAGGGTTGGCGCTATGTTGAGACTATTTTTACACCCCAGACATTGACACAAGAAAAATGGTCTATTAATGTCCTTAACAATGACAGTAATGATTGTGTCATTTTTAACGCTATTATGAGTGTAATTTAAATTAGTTTTTTTTTAATGCGATGAGAGTAGCAAACCACAATGGCTGCCGCCGCCTATAGAGAACTGCGACCGACCATGAACAGGAATGTAGGAAGCCATCAGTCATATTCTTGGTTGGTCGCAGAAGTTTTACTTCTCTGCAGGCTGAAACACTGATAGCTTATAGGTAGTAGTAGAAGTAGTGGCAATATTTTAAGTATGCATGTTTGAATCTACTTGGCAATGTATTCAAAAACGTCACAGGACTTAGGTACATCGATTGGAATAAGTCTTTGTCCGCTTTATGTTATTATTATGTAACTTATATTGTTATTCATAAGTGTCAGCAATAAATGTATTACATTCTCTCAAGATGATTATTGAATTTTAAGTTGCATAGCATTTGTTATCATTATACGTTTTGGCTTATTGCCGATTCGACGCCGACACATTTGGGTTGAAATTGTATTAATACAAACGGGGTTTCTGTCAAAAGAAATGTTCCCGCATAAACTAGATGTCCCTGTTTATCCTAAATATGGAAATCCTTATACAAATTCACACCCCAAATTATTTATCTGCACCAAATCGTATTACGGCCGTGCTGCGAACGAAGGCGTGAGTTATTGGTGTCTTTGTATCTTGGCCAGCGATGTCTGTATTTTTGTTATACATATAACGAATCCGTAAAGAGGTGTTTTTTAAACTGTAACTAATGTACACTGTAAAAATAATATATAAAAAGGACTATAAATATTAACATTCTAAAGACGGTCAATATTGAATTTCATGATCTTCAATTTTACTACCGTTATGGTATTCGTTCTGTTTCTGTTGTATTAAATGATCATACACCTATTTTATTTCCAACTATACGCTTCAATGTCCTGTTAAAATGTAAAAATTGTGCTTACAATTGTAAAAAAAAAACAAGACACAATAAACAGTAAAAATTGTATTCGCATAGTGTCGACGCGCAATTAGGTGAATCACGTCGTTTTATATGGCTACCAGTCTCTCATACAATGTTAGCGGGTAGGTCTAGAATCTAGAATGTTCCGCTCCACTGGTTCCAACATGGTCACAACGGTAAGAGAGATTTGTTGTTGATGTGTGTGTATGTGGATATGACTAGCACTTACAGTCGTACAATTAAGATACATATTCGAATCGTATGGGAGTCAAAGTAAATCACGTACGACAGTTTTATGCGCGATATTTAAACTTCTCTATTGCAGTAGCATTAGTTCTATTCAAAGTACACTAGTATACTTACTATAAATATACATCATACGCGTAAATAACCTTCGGTCTCAACACGGGCGTCTAAAGCCCATATTAGTTAACTTGTAAAACAATTGAAAGTCGTTTCATTTCCAGTATGTAAACACATACAATATCAATTTCATAATGAATTTTCATCATTATTTCAAATTTAATTCAGTACAGATTATTCAGCCAGAGCAATCTCCTTTTGATAATGGTTATTTATTTTTACGACTATGAATTAGCAGCTATGTAAATAAAAATTAAAAACTCACAAAAGAGAATCGAATATCGTTAACGACATTACGAATATCATATAGCAATTAACTTAACAGCCGTCAATTGTAATAATAATTAGCCCGTGTATATGATAATTAAGCCTCTTCATGTTTGTGGTGTGTTGTTTATAATGAAAATGCGAATTTTATTCGTAAAATGTCGATTGCAAATGTATACAGTAATGTATGTATGTAGATGCTATGTTGTTTTAATTATAATTTAATATAGTATTAATCGTTAGTTTCATATTCACGCTGCAACAGTATTTATCAGTTTTTAGTTACATAATATCAATTATAGACGTGTTATGGCACAATAATGAAATATCGATTAATAGAGATAACACTGTAATATTGAATAAGAGTTAATTTTTATATTTACCTTTATGTGACGTTTGCAAGAATAACTTTATTATTGTTGCATTTTTAATAATGGACGGCATTGTAATGTAACAAATAATTAATGTTTATTTTTTTAATAACTTCCATTTCTTATTGTGCTATCTGAAGTTTATCCATGTCCTTAAGAAACGAGCACAAAGTGCCAAGAATTATTATCCAGATTGGCGCTTAGCCTAAAAACTGCTGAATATACTATAGATAATCTAGTACAACTGTAGAAAACAAGACAATTTAATAGTGGCACATTAATTCGGCGAATGCAGAGTAGTTCAAAGGCCAAGTTGGCGCTTTGACAACTGTTACACAATTGTCCTTTGTTTTTTTTATCACTTAGGAGGTCTATTGAATCATTCAAGGTTTTTGGATGCTATTTTTTTTACATAATTATATAATTACGTCTGTATCCGGACCATGCGCCACGCGCCGCAAAACTAAATATCCGATATCTTGTCACGCAAAGTTATAAATTCAGATCATTCGCCACTTTCACTCGTAATACATTTTATAACATAATGAGTGCCAGTGGCGTTCATGATTAGTTTTATGAGTATTGGAAAAGCTGAATATGTGACAATTGTTTATTGATTATAGGTAGGTACCTACTTCGCTAGAACTCTTCAGAACCTTTACCTTAGTCTAAGATTCGCGACGTAAAAGAGGGAAAAAGTAACGAACACCCTAATTGTTAATATTAGTTCAGAACTCAGGAATATCTGGTCGCTATCATTGTAGTCAAGTTTTAAAAACGGAAAAAGAATTACGTATGTAATATTTTATTGTACCTACACACATACACCGATTGATATTCGTATATAGATTATAACACACGTACCATTGGTTAACCCATAAAACTTATTACTTTCATTCGAAGCTATTTTATTAATATTTATGAAAGCACAGTTCAACATATTTGAAAAACGGAAGCAGGTCAATCGTTGCACATCAGTCGGGCTAACACAGTGTAGCCGAGCTGGCAGTATGACAAGTATTCGACAACATTTGTCCTGGTCTGTCAACTGGGTTGTTGACTTCTTCGTTCCACGCTCTAGCGTCGTAACGTAAAGAAATTCGTATATTAGGTCAGACAGACGATCGCTCATATTCGCGCATTACGGAGCATTGCGAATGTAGTGTGAAGTGTTTGTTAAACCGGACTAGTTTCATGTGTTGCTTGGTCGCGACGGCCCACTCACGTTTTGTTTGCCGTGGCGTGTGGCGTATTTGAATATGAACGATGGACTTGTGTTACTTACTATATGTTAAATATGTTTTTTATCGTAGCTACATTTCGTTATACTAGAAGATATGTTTTGTGTAATTTATATAGGCAAAGACAGAACAGTTCAGTATATTTTCCCTTTCTTTCCTGTCAACAGATTTTGATTCTTTTCTTTTGTTAAGTAGCTACTGATGAGCTTTAGTTATATTTGTATTGGTAGGCAAAGTAAAAAACATTCAGAACTGTTTTATACTGTAAATGCGTATTTTCAGAAATTTCAATAATGATTATGGTCGAATTTGGACCCCTGGACATATAATAATAGTATTATTAACTATCTTTGAAGTTTTCTATAGAAATAATATATTGAGATAAATGAGTGAAATTCAAATTGAAATCAACGGTTAAATGAATTAAAATGCAATTAATATTACGTTAATATTTTATTAATGACTTTAAACTGAAGTCAGAGGAGAGTTTTTGTATCGTCATCAAAGTGTGCAACGACATTTGCAAATGTAAATACTTGATAGATTCGCGATCATTAGCTATAAGAAGGTAAGATTAAAATTTGATTGATATCTTATTGTCGTGGGTTGTTGGTGGGTTCAATCTGTATATATGCGTCTCTCACGTGTGGTCACTTGTGTCGTATCATACAACTTTGTCCGCATAAAGGTTAACGTACGCTTTAATGGGACAAAAACTAAGAGATAACGGTGACAGCTGATGATTAATAGTTGCATCCTGACGGTTTACTTTATGAGCGTCGTGTTATAAATCAAATGTATGGTTTATCGGTATTTATTTCCACGTAATCGATGTAGGGCGATGCAGGGCGAGCGTTAGGGTAAACTGGCGTGCGAGAAGTGATATTCGATGAGCGGGTCGTATTCGAAGCGTCTTAACTACAAATTGAACGCGTATAAATTACCTTGCCTTATTCATATTCATAATAATATTATATGTAGGTTCTCCAGGAAACATTCAAATATCATATTGAATAGTGAACTCTCGAGGTATATATAACGTAATAGGAGTATAATGCAACGTGAGAATATTTTGGGCAGCTTCAGGCAAAAGTTTGTTTATGCGTTTTAAGCTTTAGTTTATTAAGTGTTTCAGGATTGCAGTTGGATGAGCTTTTAAGCCTGCGTATTTTTATATTATACGACATTTAATGAACCTTTCGTATTGCTGTTTTATGAAAGAAAATACTACTTTCAGTGCTTTATGAACAATGGCGCCCATTCACAGTACGCACTTGTTAAACTCACGCATGGAACTTGCACACGTGCATGAAGCATCACTTGCTAAGCCAACATGTGATCTTGTAAACTCATTGTAAATGCCTACAGCGATGACGGTTGGTTCTAAGAATAGAATGTGTGGATGTATCGTGTTTTTGAAAAGGTTTTCCAACACGAACTGAGTTAGTGGAAACGTGACTTAAAGACTATTCAGTATCCAAGAATCAAATCAAATGTGTACTGCGTAATTTATATACTTTTCCTCATTAAAGGCGGTTTTATAAGTTTTGTTTATATATATATATATATATATATATATATATATCTCGTGAATATTGATATGTAAAACGAGACATAGTTGCACAAGAAGTATTGCTGCTCTACATTAGAAATATCACCTAAGCCGTCTGTCTGTAATAAGTAGTGATGTTTTATTCATGACAAGCATTAATTTTAATATTCTGCATTATTTTACTTTTAAAACTACACTGTTGACCTTTTCTCAATATATTTATTCAAGCTATGCAACGGCCAAGGTCACACAACTGCAGACCTAGTACAACTCTAGCTTGAAAATGTGCCAACATAGCCACTAATGGCGTAATGTAATTACTGCTCATTAGAGCAGACTTTTGCAACTTTTCGGTGGGTTAATGCTGATTTACATTGTTTCATTGAACTGATTAATTTGATTTAACGTTCGTTTTGAGTGAATAATAAAGAAAGATCTACTTTCGGAATTGGGAATTTGCGCGGAAAATACTCTAAAGAAACTAAATGCGAGTAAGTGTTAACAAAAAACGGTTTAATAAGGCGACCTGATTCCGTGTTCGTAGAAAAAAACAAACGTAGAAGATGCCGTTATTATTTGGCAAAATTATAATCGGATTTAAATTATAGTATAACTCCCTATGCGTGTAGGAAATATATCTACTTCGTTATATACACGCGCCGTGCCTAATAGTGTGTTGCATCGAATATCGGTTTCTCTATAAACTGACCTTCGAAACGATGAAGATGTAATAACAATTAGAAGTGATTATATCTCTTGTAATACTGAAGCGAGAATATTTTTTCTGGTCAGGTCTAGGGGGCGGATGGACGATGTCATAACATAATTGTGCTCTCACTGGAATGTTACGTGTTCAGTGTGTCACAATTGTCACGTCACAATCTCATTGTTGTGCGATTTAAATATCATAAAAGCACAATAAAATTAAATTTTGAGGTGTGATTTGATTTAACTTGGCTTTGGAGGTTTTTTTCTCATCTTTTTCTCGATCTAAAAACATTTCGGTCTATTAATGTAGATCAAAGCGATGATAAATTTTAAATTTAATACCTGTATTGATGATCGTTCCAATTTATTTTACAGTTATTTTGTACTGAAGTTGAGACATGTATTGGATTAGTTAGACTCAAGTCACCGTAACTATTTTAAACACAACACACTGAACCATAACAAATTTTAAAGATATACCTACATTAGAACGGCTAGTTTTTTAGTGTTTTGCAGGATGTATTAAATATGTTTGGTTAATGAATCGGTTAAGATTTGTTGAAAATATTCTTCATATTTAATTTCCTAAGACATGACGAGGGGGTAAGTAACTAGTAGATGAAAGATGACAAAAAAATTAAAACAATTTTAATATTAACATTTTTGTTAAGGCGAGGATTTTAAGATCAATAATTGCCCTTTTTTATTATTGGCTGATTTGTAATGTTTATACTTTTAAATACTTCCATAAAGATTATCAGTAGTTTCCGGGTAAACAGTATATTGCAATTCATGACGGCGCATCACGTGTGGCAATGAGAAGAAAGATTAAAATCGATTGATAAATTGTCATATCATGGAATACATGTAGGTAATATTTCATAAAATAAATAGCTATTCTCGTGGCATATGAGATGTTCGCCTTTATTTAGTAATACGTAAGCATACCTATGGGTTACGTTTGAAGAATTTTAATCGTTTTGTCAATAATAATATATTTTAGATAGATACTTTTTTCTATGGAATGACTGTTATTTTTGAACTCAACTGATTTTAATTTGTTCTTTGCGATTGAAAATATGTCTTATGTTACTGTAACGATATATAACATATAACATGTGTGGAAATTATATAGAATTCCGTTCATAAGTCTATTAATGTAGTAGCGCTTTGGTTACACCAATTGAGCGTTCGTCTAGATCCTTAAATTAATGGTTTGTTGATACTGTTTTTTAAATACACATTTTCAAACGTAATAATATCAAACATTTTGCAACTTACTGTCAATTTAGAGTAGTACTTGATATGAAAAAAAGCAGTTATACCCTAGTGGTTAAGAATTCAGCTCTCACACTGGTAGTTCTGGGTTCAAATCCTGGCGCGCACCTCTTTCTTTACAATGTGCGTTTT
>DWQQ01000497.1:0-11291 GCA_018244775.1 Oxynetra roscius flavomaculata
ACCGCGTGCTGATCTTCCTGCCGAACACATCCTCGCCGTCCATACGTTTTAAAGCCCTAGAACAAAAACAGTACACGACATTAAACATATGAAGAACGTATCTCGTTAATCGATCAAATTCGATCGATCATTTTTATTATATCAAAAATGTAAAATTATTTTATTTATGATCAAATTGAATTAATTACTTAAGACATCGACGAGATAAAATTTATAGATATTTCGATAACGACATAAAGTCGAATATACGTTCACATAATGCATTAATCATTCCGTTTACGATCACAGTGTCGCCGAGTCGAAAAGTTCATAACACAATGGAAGTTACATGAGGACGAAATCATTAGTATACGTTCGTAAAAAGATACACATAAACCCTTGACGATCGCATTTATACGTATTAAATTGAATCGCCTTTTTTAAAAATTCGCTAGTTGTTTTCGTTTAAAACGTAACGATTGCGTATTTCATAATACATAGAATAATTCACCATTAGTAAACAAAATTAAATAACGGACAAATTAATGTAAATGATGTAATCTAAGTTAAGTATCTTTAAAATAAACTTTGCGACGTAAGCAAAAAAAACCCCGTTGCATTGCACACCATAACGCTAGTGATATTTGTTATACTTGCTGCGCATTATATTAGAAATAATTAAGTTTATTTTCTAGAAAAAAAACGCGATTCTTATTGTATTTAGATATTTTGAACAAAGCTATCGAAACATGTACAAATGTAATACTAGTATTTTTTAAATAAAAGAGCAAATAAAATCATAATAGAAATGATAATTTTATCATTTATTCTTCAATATGCAATTAAAGTGAAATTGTAACGAAATGAATTCACGAACAAAATAAATGTTAAAACGACTCACCCACTAAGCATCTTTTTTTAATAAGTCACTACGTATTATATCATGAATCGCCTAAAACTACACAATAAATAATAAATAATAACAATAAATTAATAAATATATGCACAAAACTTAATAAAGTATATATGTGCCAGTTTTGATAAGTCGCCTGCTTGTGCCCGACAATGAAATGGCCGTTTGAATTCGTAACGAACGGGTCACTGCAAACATAAATCATTCGGGGGTATGTCGAGAAATTGTCTATTGGCAGAATTCCTTCATGTGCTCATTCGTATAATATGGTTGGTCGCATACGAAAAACATATTTTAAACATTTAATTTGGTCATTCATTAATTATTTTATCCCAAGATCAGTTTTGACCTTGAAAAGTTATAAAGAACTTTGAAAGCGAGAAACATTTTAAAAAGCAATTAGATTTTCTTTTTGAGAAATTAAATTTTTAAATTTATAAAATCGTTTATCAACTAAAGCGTTTAAAATATCTAATTGATATGTATTACCGTTACATATTTTACATCGTGTAAAAAAGGTTATGCCTGTAATTTATAAAAATAAATTCCAAATAATTGTTCCATGTGTTTTAGTTTAGGTATCCTATCGATAGTCGGCAACACTAAAACAGTGCCATCATACGCTTGTAGCATTAAAAAAAATGTACTCGATTAAACTTAAAGAAAAAAGTACAGTTACTAAACAAATTTAAACATTTTAATTAAAAAAATAATTGTCACAGTCGACAAAACATAAGTAATGTTTACTCAAGAAACCAAGTGACTGTGTCAAACGGACAATTTCAGAACGACTACCGACTGGCTTCATTGAATGGCAAGGCAAAAACGATGACCATTCAACGAAGCGTAACGTCAGCGACTCAACGGAACATCTCTTAGGTTTAAAACTTTATACCCTCAGTCTAGGACATTGAAATCGGTCTTAAATGTAATCCATATAATTTGTATATCTCTATGTGGCTTAACATATATAATGTTAATAACGAGTACGTTAAAATTGTATATGAAGAAATCGATTGAGTGATAGATCTAGGGGTCAAATTAAAACATCTCACTCAATGCTATGGGGTTTTGTCTATCGTTGTGCATTTCTGAATATATAAAGTTACATGCATTTTTAGCAACACTATCACCCAGGAAATCTACGTTTTACGAGTTATCCGTGAGGTGCTCTAAAGGGTGCGCAATTTTCAATTTTTATCCTTAGCCCTTTTCAACCCTTCCGAGACCTGTGTCCCAAAATAGAATGATAAACGATTAGGGATGAATGAAATCTAAGTAACATTATTATAAATAAATGAATCTAACTAATCTAGGTCACTGCTGCTCTGTCAATTTTATTTTATTTTATTTAAGAAAAAATATACTTTATATGTAAAAACATACATCACTACGACATACTCGAAAGATTATAGTTTCAATATATGCTTGATTATTTTATTTTTAATCATTCATTACAAATTTGGTTAATACATTTTACAATACGTTTTTCTTTATAATAAAATAATTTGAAATTACATTCCCCGATATTATTCATATCAACAAGACAATGTAATTTTAACAGCATCAGGAAGTAATCACACGTTTAGTCATTGTCTACAGGAAAACTTTTGAATTTCGTCATATTTTGTTGCCCTGCCAATCCTGAGTGAATTTTATTGTTCATTCTATCACAGAACTGTTGTAAATGATTATGCAACTGTATGAGTCATGATTATACTAAATTATAAATTGATGAGAAACCATTAGACCTACTTATAAAAACACCATAAGATAGTAGATATATTAATAATTAAAAGATTAATTACCTACCTAGTTTCGTCATTAGCAGATTCTAGATCTCTTAGACGTGATTGAAGGTGTTATGTGAATGAAAATACTTAAAAAGTAACACACTATATCTATAATAATGCTTTATAAATTGCACTAGAAAATTGATAACTTCTGAATTAATCTCATCATCAAGGGTGTAAAGATTTTCTCATATACAGCTATACACATGGTTGATCATTATGAACTGAACAGCGGCAAAGTGTGTAGTGGTTGTGGCTGCTTCTTTATTGTTACTCACGTTGTATTGTGCGAATTTAAATTAAGATGAACTCTATAGCCAGAGCGTATTTCTTACCTGGAGGCGTGATCGGGCGTCGGGAAGCGCAGCATAGCAGTGCATAAGTTCACTTTGAGCACCTTGCCACCGCAATTGTCGGCCAACCGCCGCAGGCGCCTCGAGATCCTTTCGGGCGGCTGATTCACTGGCAAATTCAAAACCTCCATTTCGCACGTGGGCAGCTCCTCGTCTTCCTCCGTTTGGCTTGTCTATATATTTAATAACAAGTTTTATTTATGGTGTTTCATAAGCAAGATTGTTGTACATACATAACAATATATGAAACCGATTCAATTACAATAACAAGAACTTAAACTATAACTACTAATATCAATCAGATTTCAATACATATATATTGCTGGTTTCAAATACAGCAATGGACTAAAACATTCATGTGCATCTCTAGACAAGTTGTTACAGTATGTTATAAAATACAATATGATAACAATAACGAGAATAAATAGTATTATGTAATACTGTTCTTCATCTAAACATGATATCAAAAGGAAAAAAACATTTGTATTGAGAGTAGGTGCTTAGCATGACAAGTGGTTTATAGAGTAATAACATTAATATACTGATTAATTAGAAAAAAAATTATGCAACATTAAAATTAAGCACTAATTTATATATTGACAGGGTTGAAAAGTTATTTGTTTTAAGCAACATTTTGGTCTATATTGCATATACTCGTATGCATATACGGATGTAAAAAAATGAACTGATTCCAAATATGTCACACGTGGCAATATCGCCCAAAATGTCGCTTGAAACAAATATTAATTATATATGCTAATCACTCAATATTTTATTATAAATCATACATAACGACACATCTAAAATACTCAATTATGTGAAATTTGCATACCGTAACTGGATTCTGCTTGTTGAGCTTATTATGAATGGTCCAGTAAGTTTGCTTAGACTTTGAAACAAAATATAATAATGTAAGATTCTCTGCGAATGTGCATTTTAATTGTAATAAATGATACTAAATTATGCAATTGGCTATGGTTAAAAAAAATACTCTAACAACCAATATCTTAAGAATAAATGTGATGCTACAAAACAATATACTTTGCAGATTTTTTTTATGTGTCGTCACTAAGTGTCGCTAACCACTCAGTACTTTAATTTTTATCACAATTATGAAGATGACAGACATAAAATGACATTCATTGATATAACCTTGACTGGTAATTGACAATGTTGGTGACTGGTAATTGACAATGTTGTGGACTGGTATTTGACAACATTTTGTTTGTTGCTCAACAAGCATAGTGGTACACTTATAATATTAGTACAATAAATGTAACTCAATCCAATAACTAATAATAAATATACACAACTGAAATATTAATGAAAGGAAAAGGACAACATTAGTAAATGTATATGATTGCGACAAGTAGTATATACCTTTGGGTTCCGTGGCAAATGTGCAGTCAGTTCATTATAACAGTAATGAGATGAAGCACACGTTATTAAGGCGGTTGATGTATTTTGCTTGTGCACCAGAATCACTTCCATATTCTTCCTGATGAGAAATTTATTTATCACAATCAATAAACGATTAAGACATTAAAAAAAATAACGGTATAATTTTAATTTGATAATAGCTAACATGAAATATTTTGTAAAATCTAAACAAATACCTATGTCTAAAGTCGCACAAATCGGCGGCAAAGTTAATGTCGCCCGAGATAAGCAACAAGGCAGCCGGGGCCGAATGTAACTCCCCAAACCGTCTCATGCACTGCCTTAACTTCTCATCCGCTGCATTCTTTTGCGTGCCACAAACATGTATTAAGTTAACCTGATAGAAGAAAACAACAAAAAGATAGCTAATGATTAAGCGCTTAGTGGGCAAACTATTGGAGATTATTTTGATGGTTGTTGCGTGACTTAAACAGTTGTAGGCGAGCCCGACCCATTTCTTATGATGTCTATGAACTTGTTTGAAATTACATATATAATTTAAAAGTCTATCAAATAATGATAATATTACACATATTTATTATTGCTGTGTAAAACAGGTTAATGTGGCTATGACAGTAATGTATTGCATATCCTATAAGCAGAATATAACATATTGTATTTTTAATTATTCAATTCAAACATGATAATGTTGCTATGATGAAATGATGATATAAGTAATGAATAAATTGAGAATATACAAAAAATAGACTAGATAATTATGTCGTAACTAGACATTTTAACTGGAGAATCAAAATATATACCTTTACTAAATCAACCGGGATTTATGTAAACCAACATGCCACAAAGTACTTTGTTATTTATCAGTTAATTCCATATTGGTGTGTTTTTAACACATTTTTTATTTGGTGATAATGAATATTTACAATTGTCGTTTTAAAAGATAACAAGGATACGATAACCAAGTCAGGCCTTTGAGATTATTATATGTGCTAGCAAATTAGATGAGAGTTCAACTCACAATTTGATCTCTCAAAATATAGTACATTAGCAAGTCATTAATAGTAAACATGCATAACTCGATCGCTTTGCTTGACAAATAATATTTTTTAATTTATGATTCTTTTTTTGGCATAATGTATGATGATTTTCATAAAAAAATTTTAGAATTAATAAATTTTTCTCAGGTAACAACCCAATAATTAATTTAAATAAAACGAGATTTTAGAATGTAAAGTACAGAATAAAAGAGAATATTACTTACTTGAGCATCATTAAGTTCCTGCAGTCGATGCTGAGACTCCTTTCTCGCATCACACACAACCACGAAGTCCGCCTCCCTTCTCCCCATGAGAAACTTAGCTCGGATTGCCGCAACCACATCAATTGCAGAGCAGCCTCTGGGTATCTGTTGTATTCATTGAAGAATATATTAAACTTTAAACACACCACCTTTTTACATCTCTATCATAACACGAGCAAAAATAAATTTTAATATATCAGAGCATAGAGATGAGTTCCGATTGTCATTGAGTGGTGTATTCTTTTGTTACGTTGTTTATAAAAAGTGCTTCGTTGCAATATTTCTGACAATGAGAATAGCAATAATAGCAGTCTTACTTATCTCTTATCACAAAGAAGTTATAATTGTGTAACTACATAAGCACAAAAGTTTATCGTTGCCACATATATGATGGAAAACAAGTTGCCTAACTTATGTTTCATAAAGCCTGATTAAATACTCATAGACTAGGTACTACTAGAACCACAGGCATATTTTAAGAGATCAAACTAAATAATTCCAGAAGAGGAATCAGTCCCATTACGGCTATATATGTCTCCCATATGTGGAGTTCAACCCTAGAAGGGGAATTGATTTAATGAAAAAAGACTACATATTATTAAGTTTCAAATGTGTTAACAAGGTTCTATTTGTGATACAAGTTGGTACTGGTCAGTATTAATAAGCATTGTGCATCTAAATATCTGATAGTAAAATTATCTAATTGGTAAAAAAATTTTGCTCAATAAACAATACCTGACAGTTTTCTATATCCCAGAAAATTCCAACAGGCATATTTAGAGTCGTACGCTGCTTATGGTGACGGAAACGGGATCTAACTCTGGTTCTCTCCACAGGCCCGTCCTCCCTGATAACACTTTGTTCATCGTCTGAAGACTCGTCTTCATTATCTAAAATATTGTCATATTTTACTTAGTTATGAATAAATAAAATTAACACAAAAAGTGAAAGTTCAAATTAACAAAATCACTAATTAGCAAAATATTTACCATGTTATCATGGTTCTGCTGACAAAATAAATAAAAACCGTTTGATTACAAGCGGTATAGGTCAGGAACAATTTAAAAACCATATCGTGGCATGATCAATTCCATAATATCACTGCGTAACAAGCAGTCGACGAATTCAAATATAGATTCGAATACGCGACATATGTTTATTGCATAAGCTCGCCTTACTTACCTGTTAGCCATAATCGTGGAGGCAATGGTATTTTCATCGCGGGACTAGCAACAGTGCATGTAAGGCCTTGAACCGATCTGCTTCTCGAACTCTTTTCGCTACCATAAGGCTTATCTTCATTATTTTTAATAGAATTCATTGTATGCGTTAACATTGTTTACCACGAATACAAAACGAATGCATAGATAGATAGGACAAAGCAGCAAGTGAATTAGGCTGCTTCGATTCATAAACGCGCAAACATACAAAAAATAAGTCAACAACTTAAATAACTTAAATCATATGAGATTTGCGTCAAATATGTAAAACAATTATATACAAAATGTAAAAACAATGCAACCAATACTTTACTACGCCATTTCAAGTTTTCACACACAACCACAAACAACAGAAGTCACATACCAAATGTTACCAGCATTGAGAAAATTATACACGTTAAAAATGACCATAGAGTCTATTATAAAATTGTTGCAAAACTGTGTGTTCCAAACCTAATTAAAGTAAATAGAATGTTTGTAAAATTGTGTAATGTAAAATATCATATCAATAGCCATGTTTTTATGCAATACTAATGGCCCTCCCGGGTTCGCACGTTTAACAAAAAAAAACTGAAATTTTAATATTAATGCCAGATTTGCCAAATATCTTTGTTCTCAAATGTTAAATTATTTGTTACACTGAAAAAGACTTTGACATAAAAATGTTACCTATTGAAAAAATATTAGAATGACTAAGTTACTAAAATACTTGGATAGTTAAAAGTATGAAATACCTATCTTTAATTCTTTTTTGTTACATTGACCACAATTATACGACAAACAGAACAATTTTATGAACAATAGAACGATAAATTAATATCTAAGAAGATATATTTACGATGCACTGTAACGAAACCATATCGCGATCTAATTCGACTTTAACGCCGTCTTTTGAACAATAAGTTAAACACAACTTATACTATGCACTGCGACCGAACCACTGTAACGTAACCATAACACGATCAATTCGGTTTTAACGTCATCTGTCGCCATCCATCACAACATAGTTTTTATCGCAACAGTCGCGATTTACATATATTGTAATATCTCTTTAACTATAAGTCCAAAACATATATGTACGTAAAGAGCAAAAAGCATGTGTATTAAGTACTGGTAATAATAAACCTACTTATTTGGATAAGGATGTTATTGGTGATATGAGCAATAAACTTCAAATAATTAATTTAATTATTTTTTTAATACAGAAAAGTAATTGTTCCGGCCAAATTATACAACTTAGATATATGCTGCCACGAACCTTTTTTTAGAACTTTTAAATAGGACCAATTCCGTAGTACATTATTTTTACATATCTTTTACTGTATATGCAGCGTACGCAACATAAAACTCTCAAAAGATTATTTTCTTCCTGTTTCCGCAACATCTTTCGTTCTCCTAATGTCATAGCGAATGAACATAGGCTACTTAACATCAGTTAAGTAGCCTATGTTCATCACGGATACTGTAGGATTCTAATGGTAAAAGATTTTTTCAAATCGGTTTAGTAGTTTCGGAGCCTATCCAAGACAAACAAACAAACAAACAATCAAATCTTTCCTCTTTATAATATTTATGCAGTATGAAAACATTAACATGCATAATATGTGCTAAGCCCATAACGTGATTATTAATTAATGATGGGTGGTGTCCGGGCTAAAAAAATATTACTCGTAGGATTTTCAGAAAACAAGTATAACACATTACTGAGCTGTCATTTGCAATGTTTAAGGAGAAAAAGCTTTAATTATACATAGACTAAAATAAAATGATTACTATACACAAGAACAAAATTACTCAGCAAAATTTCAGTACTTTTCGATAAGTCGTAATGAAGATGTTAAAAAACATATTTGTCAATTATCTTGACAACTAGCTCGTGCAACTTCGGTCGTAGGAAATTTTCAGATATATATTTACAGAAAGAATACAACATTTTATCATTTTCTCTGGTTCATATGACTCCTCCCTCTGGAGGTAACACTGGTACTAACTGTCAAACATTGGGGGATTGTGTTCTGTCATTCGTAGTGAGCTTGCAAGAACTGTTTTTCAATTTTCATTTATTTTCTATTACTACAACAATCAATATCTTAAACAGTGTAAAATTATTATATTGATAGTAAGTATTTTGCTTCCTTAAAGTGATATAAATGAATTTGTTATAAATGGCAACAAACAAGCAAACATTATATTCTAATGCCGTTTTATATTTTCAGCTAAGATGACGACTAACGGCGATATTGGTGGTCTCGATGCGAGTGGCAAAATAATAAAAATGGAAGTAAGTAGTGTTTCTATTCTTTGGACGTTAGACGAATTTCACGAAGTACGATTTGAATAATAGTATCAACAAAGCATTTTGCAAGTTGTCAATGTAACCTATATCATCATAACTTATTAGTATTAATATACATCTCTAAAGCATGAATATACATCTCTAAAGCGTGAATTTTTTGCCGGTTGTTTGTTACCAGACACACACATTGTTTAAGTGCATCAAATTTTCTCCTATCATGACAGGCAGGACACACTGGTTGAAAACTTTGATATCCAGACTTTGTGGTATGGATGACCAGAAACTGTACATAGTTTACCAAATGCTGCCCAGCCAAGCTGAATCCTTTTATTCCTCACAAAATTGTTTATAATAGCAAGATCTGCCCGACGTATGTTCTGATACAACTTTGAGGGGATGGTCATATACAATCATATCTAACAGATCAATAGATTTATTGCACATAATTTTTCTTTCATACCAATTCATGCCAAAATCCATTGCGAGGCTGATGCTAGGCCATCCAGTACGAGTTGCGACTCCTTTAAAAAATCCACCAGCAGAACTGTCATCACCTTGTCTTGTATATTAATATTTATGTGCCTTAACTATTATCTGTGTAGGTGGACTATAGTGTCACATGTGATGAGAAGATACCAATGTGGAAGTCCTGGGCAGCCAGCGGAAGAGTGCAGGAAGCAATAGACCAGCTGTTGGCCTTGGAGAAGCAGACGAGAACAGTAAATTATATAAATGTTTTCATTCTTTGAATTTGACTACATTTCATTCAGTATTTTGAGATATGAGTAAGGATGCAACCCTGGTCAAATTTTAGTTGTTTATCATAAGTAAATCGCGAGAACTGTTCCTAGCTAACTTCATTAATTATTTGTTAGGCAGTATATTTTCTTTTAAACCATCTTAGTTCAATCAAATCAAGATATAGTAATATATAGACCCTCTATCTGATTATTTAGTACATTTATATATTTACTATGTTACTGAACTACTTCAGTACTGTTATGTTGTGTTTTTATGTTCGAATAGTACCTGCAATACTTCCTTAAATATGTTTTTTGTGATGACATTCCCTTTGTAATTTCGTAAACAATTCCCGTTTTTTAAATTTAATTATTTATAAATTTTTCTTCCCTTTTTCTTGTAAACAGCCGCCTGCGGACGAGATCACTACTAGTAATAAGAGAGTCCATTGTTATTATCCTGCTCTTGATGCTTTCATTTTATATTTTCTCTTATGTGGTGTGCAATAAAATGTTTTTTTAATAATATTTACTATCATATTACATATCCTAAACTGAATAGAATTACTTTATTTACAAACTGGAATTGTTTTCTTGTGGTATAAATGCATCACAATATATGTGTATGTCATTGTATGAAATCATATATGGATTGCGTATATAGACTATGATTTTTTTTGCAGGGTGCCGACATGGCCTCAACAGCGAGGATATTGGTAACAGTGGTACAGATTTGTTTTGAAGCTAAGAATTGGTCGGTGCTCAACGATCACATTGTACTTCTGTCTAAAAGAAGGTATATAGATCTATAGTATCTGTATGTGTATATTTTATTTGAAGAATTTTAATTTTATGTCATCATTGTCTACCAATATGATAATTTTAAGAAAAATATTTAGAGTAAATTCACATATTACATTATATAATGGCATTTATAAATATTTTATTGTATAGCTATTTCATTTTATAGGTCACAATTGAAGCAAGCAGTTGTGAAAATGGTTCAGGAATGCTATACATATGTGGATAAGACTCCGGACAAGGAGACCAAAATAAAGCTTATCGAGACTCTAAGATCGATCACAGAAGGGAAGATTTATGTTGAAGTGGAGAGAGCTAGACTGACCAATATCTTGGCTAAAATAAGAGAAGAAGAAGGCAATGTAACAGAAGCCGCTAAAATCATTCAAGAACTCCAAGTAGAGACATACGGTTCCATGGATAAAAGAGAAAAGGTTGAGCTCATCTTAGAGCAAATGCGTCTGTGTCTTGCAATCAAAGACTATATAAGAACTC